>JACGDI010005466.1:202610-224532 GCA_014898725.1 Jacaranda copaia | reverse complement strand
AACACTCCTCTTTAGTTCCACTTCATAGTTTCTAAAATTTTAATGTAAGAGCTTCTGTGTATTCAACTAATATTATGCTTTGTAAGCATCCTTCAGAATGTTAGGTATTAAATTTGCAATCAATGAACCCAAAATTTGGGCTATTTAGAATATTTTCCAAGGTAATGTTAAACCACCAAGAATATGCAATATGCAGAAGTCATCAAGCATCCTTTGAATACAGATAAACTTCAGATAAACCATTTTGATAACCAGGCTAGCAATTAGCTGATAACCAAAAATATATTGTCTGGCGCAATCTTGTCATGCCAGATAGCTAAAAAGTCACTAGTTGGGCATTAAGTAACAAATATAAACTTCCAATAATGTTATTAATTAAATAAACAAACATAAAGTCACATAAGAATGGCTTACTTGGTGAGTGGAAAGAAAAAATATATTAGGGTCATCATAGAAGGCATCATTGGTTCCATTCCCATGGTGTACATCAAAATCAATGATAAACACACGTTTCAATCCATGTGCATGTTGAGCATAGCGAGCAGCAACAGCGACATTTCCAAACACACAAAATCCCATGGGTCCAGTTGGAACAGCATGATGACCTGGTGGACGTACCAAAGCAAAACCAACAGGAGGATCTTCCCTTAATTTTGATGCTGCAACCTGGATTATCAGTCGAAGAAATAATCAGAATTGCCAAATGGGCATATGTATCTCATAACTATATGCAAGTTAGGATTTTAAATTCACATTTTGATCGTTAGATATGCACAACTAATTAAACAAAAAAAGTGCGACAAGAAAGATCATCATTAAGTGACTAACGTCTTAGATTGAGACATCACCACTGCATCCACCAATGAAATTCCAGCTCCAGCTGCCAATAATGACTCCTGGAAGGTCTGCATTAATTCAAAATAGCAAAAGGAAAAAAGAATAATTAATATGTTATTGGATGTGCTTATACTGCATCATGTTTGAGAAAGACCAGATAGCACATGGGTCAAAAAGCCTAGTTCAGATTCTCCAACAGTCAAGCACCAGCAGGAAGAAAATTACCATACTAGACACCATAACTACTCTAACTTACATGTCAATATACGGATGGAAAACAAGAAGGAAGAATGCATAATATGTTCAACTGATATCAATTTATCTCCAAGCATTTAATGCCTTCTTGTGAATATTCACCCTTCTACAGACAAGGGTACTTTCTCTAAAATACTAGTCATGAGTTTTAGTTTAAGGTAACAAATGCCAAAAACTCAGAATAACAGGTTAAAAATGGGTTCTTGCCATGGAAGTAGCATAAGTTGGTCCAGAGCCATCAATGAAAATAAGTCCTTGTTCTGAGACCTTATCCATCGCCTACAGAGAACAAAAAAGTTGAAGATGAGCACATAAATACATAGCAAAGAGACAAAAAGTAAAACAGTTGAAATTAAACAATTCTTGTCCGAGAAGGACGAGATTCATGTTCCTAGTGCCAAAGTCATGTGACACAGACACACACTCACAAACTGAGCCAATTTTTGACAGTTCTCATGCTAAATAAATTAGCAATGAAAATGTAACATTGTTTGCATTTTCTGCATTAGCATGCCCACATGAATGCAAAGATGAAGCCTGAAACATAGTTTCTACTTAAATTGTCAACTGGTGGCATTCATAAATAAAAGGCGCATGCGTGAAAATAAGAGAAGAATGCCAAAAGGTGACCAACAAAATGACAGATTCTATAGAGCAAAAGAATGGTAACATGCATTCCAAATGATAAGAATTCCTAACAAGTATCACATAGAAAGGCCATAAAATGTTTCATAGTAAGTTGAAGAAAACAACTGAAATCATCATATGTTCTTCAGTCAAGTACATTAGTGACATACTAAAAAATTCCAAATTAGTCTAACAAGCCATGAGGCATGAGGTGATATCTATTAAAAATCTATTTATGCAGACATACCTTCTCAAGCCCTAATACATAAGCTCTTTCATGAACACTAGCTATATCATCAACTCCAGCAGGTCTGAATTTTTGAAGTTCAATAACATCTGCACTGCGGAACTGAATCACAAGATAGAATGATGGATAAGAGAGTATAATCTCACTTTGAGGAGAGAAAATTACTAATCATCAACACCATTGCAGAAAAGCAAAATAGCATACTCTAATGTGAACCTCTTTGTGTCATAACAATAAATAGAGATAATTCCAGATACACCAGCTAAGGTTTGGTCCAATTACCAAAAAAAGACCATCTAGTTTGCATAATTATACCTACACCCCTTGTTAGTGTAGTTACAGATTCCCCACTCCAAAAATTTCGACCTAGAAAAAGAAGACATCACCCAGGAAAAATGATGTTGAAAATATTTCACCCTTGGGCTTGCTGGATATTAGGTTGACCAACACTATTCCATGAAAGAAGATTGTGTTTGATATTACAAAATAACTCAGGTCCCAAATGAAATATTTTCACCTAAATTGAAATTCCAACTAAATTGATTTAATAATTTAAACTGCCATGCTTTTTAATCAATTTTTACTATTTCTCAACTTGAGAGTAGAATTTTAAATTTTACTTCTATTTGGTTTTTCTTATTTTATAATTCATGCTTGACCAGAAGATCATTAGAACATACTTTGACTACTTCAGAAGAAGTTGAGCTTAGAGATAAATCAAATTATGTGGCTTACCGCCACCATCAAAATCACTGCATCATCAGTTTTTTATACCTCTGAAGTCAACCTCATATTTGCAAGAGCACTGATAATAGCGGGAACTCTGGAATTACACTCAGGGTGTGAGTCCTGGTGGAGTTCAAAAGGAGAAAAGGGTCAATGAAAAAAAAAATTCCAATAGAGAAAAGAATCACCTTGAAAATAATTTGAAATGGACAAGGAGAAGAAATCAACAGCACAATGTTGCTACCTGCTGGTCAAACGAACTATAGAGATGTGCCATATGATGAACAAAGCACAAATTAATCTCAAGTAATAGAGCCAATTGAAAATACTAGAATGGTTATTTGAAAGATTCAGTTAGGACACTTGAAGTCATGTCAAAAGACAACTTCTTCCAACAATCATGATTCCCTTGTCATGTTTTCGAAGTGCTACAACTTCCAACGTATCGGTTACCAAAACAATTCCCGTCGTTAGGTCTTCCTATAAACCTTTTTTCAATAATATACTTAATTACTTAACAACATGTGACATAAGAAGAATTAATGAGCATGAGATCCTGCATCATCATAAAATTAGCATCAGGAGTAAGTACAGCCAAATCAGCAATTGCTATAGTCTTAGCTTCATATACAGGAAATTGGGATGCAAGATAGGAATAATTCAGCTCACCATCAAGCACCAAAATGCAGGAGAAGCCAATGAATAACAGTTTTCTAGTTATTAACTTGTCTAACAGAACTAATTCCAATTCGAGCATGATAATAACCCAAAAAGGAAGTGATATAAGTCAGTTTGGCCCCACAACAACATTGATAAAGGAAAGCAACATACATTAGTATATTGTCATTGTTAAATGTCAACCTTTTTAGGCTTCATATGTTAAATAAAGCATACGACTTCGACCTAGAAATTTGACAAGTGAGATCAAAATAGGTACTTAATTAATATTCAAACAACTGATATTTTGAACATAAGACTGTAGAGGACAACAATCAAGTCACGCTTTAACAGAAAAATGATTTGTAAAATTGAGGAAAAGCAAATAAAAAAATTGGAATATATACAAGTAGGATACAAACGGATAATCCATACCTTGTTGTGGCCCATGGCAGGAGCAACTGAATATATCACTTTGCTACTGAGTAATTCCATGTTGGAAGGTAAACAAGGATCGTTTTCTGGATTATTCAAACAACATATGGAACCCCTATTCTTCTGTGTGAAATATGCCTTCAATGGTTTCACTTTCTTCCCCACAGATCCATTCTTGTTATCAAAACCATACACATAATGCTTCTTCCAGCTGCAAATGTAATGCCTAACCCGATAAAATATATCTCCTACAGGGACAAAAGAAAAGGTCAAAGAACATATAACACAATTTCAAGTGCAAGCTGAGACCTGGAAAGGGCCCACTGAAGCAAGCTATTGAAAAAATGAACGAAGGATCAATTTTCATCATCATTACAAACTTGAAATTAAGGGGGATAAATAAAAGACAATTCCATGTAACGGACTTCAATTTGACTACATCATCTTCCTACCTGTCCCTCATGTTTTTTGACAAGTATGCTTTTCCAAAATAGGATGTGAAGTAGTGAAAGATTACTTACAGAGGCCAGTGTAGAGAGAGAAAAATAATGCAATCTGTACTCAACAAAATGCTTTTAGACCAGAAACCCAATTAACTATCAAGTCGGCCAGATAATCCTTCTGTACCCACAAATGTAAGCCTATAATTTCGCTTAAGCGTTTGGCATCGGACGCTAAGACCTCATTGCCCACCATACACACTAGGCTCAGTGTTTATGTTCAATAGCAGAAGTCTAATATAAAATTACTAATATCGAGACAAATCTCCATGGTTGCTCGCCGGATTAAATGCTTTGAAAAAAAAAAAAAGAATCTTTACTTTTATGAAACTTATGCTTGTTACTGAACAGCTTCTTTCAAGAGGACTTACTACATTTCTTAGCAATGAAATTTAGAAAATAAAACAAAATCAAAAATCAAGAATTCCGCGGGATGGCGTGAGAGAAAGAGTACCGGCACAAGATGGAGAAGAGAAGGCGCGGAGCTCCATCCAGTACCACACACAGAGGCAGCCGAACCAACGATGGATATACTTTTCAAATTTTAGAACCGGAAATCCTTTTAAATAGTGGAGTTCCGGAGTAGATTCTGGGTCAAGATTTTGGCCCAAAATAAACTGGTTGCTTGGATAATTGATAGTCCAACTTTTTTGGGCCTCATCTAATCCACCCCCATAATTCTACCCTCTATAATTCCTGTGTCCTCAGACCTAAACTATTTTATTAATGTCCTTATTTCTCATTTTGGATTTTTTATTTTATTTTTTTGTTTCATTTCTTATTTTAATTTAATGAATACATGTCAAGTGTATCTGATTTTTTTTAATTATTTTATAAAAAAATATTTGATACATTTGATAAAATGAAATAAAAAGTGAAACATATAATTGAATAGAATGTTTTTTTTTTTTTTTTGAGAGAGAGAGAGAGAGTAAGAAAGATATATGAATTAAGAGTCAAAAGACAAAGCCTGAGCAATTACATCACAGTCCAACAGATGATAACCATGAAGAAGCAAAGCAGATTTTGCTAAATGATGTGCAAATTTGTTTCCACTATAACGAATATGATTAAAAGAAATCTGAATAAGGTAAAAAAGACTTCTTTTTGCATCAGCAATAATTAAATAGAATATTCAAACTGCTTATTTCTACATCATCTTCTTCAAAGAGCATGGTTAATAAAGTTTTTATTTTATTTTATTTTATTTTATGGTAGTGGTTGCTTGGAGTGGGGTAGGACGGGGGTTGACAAAGTAATTTCACAAGTACGTTTTCAGAGTCACTCTCGTGAATCCCACAGCTGTATACGTGTGGGTTTGGGTATCTAATAAAGATAATTTGGCCCTTTGACAAATCAATTAAGATAAAATTGTGATTTATAGGAACCTCCCAAGTGTTGGGGCATTTTACATACATTTATTTGCAACTAATTACTGATGTTTTTTTAAGTATATATATCTATTACTGCCTCTACCCGAATTTCAAAGTCAAATTGATAAATCAATGTAATTATGCTAAATAACTTCATCAATTTTCAATAATTATAAATATCATAACTAAGATACTATGAGTTGAAAGCGTTATAAAATTAAAATCATGGGAAAAATTAATGCATATTAGATTAGTGAAAAGGTTATAGATGGTTGGATTTTTAATGAAGCCAAGTGCATGGGCAGTTGAATCATGTGAACAAAGGACACCTAAGTACAAATAAGTGGCTGAGAATATTTGTGATGCTTAGAAATAAAAGAATAGTGAATCTTCACTTATTAATTATAACAACAGATTAATACGTGCAACGGCAGATAGAACAATTTGGACTATATGTTGTCTGCTTATTTTTTTGTTTTCGATATACTTCCAACTTGCAGAGAGTTCAGAAATGTTGGACCCCAATTAAAAGAAATTATGAGTAGTAGGTGCTGCTGGCTCGTAAGTCTTCATTTATTTGTTCAATTTTGTTTTTAAATGTCACCAATAGGGCAAAATATGTCATAAGCACAATTTAATAAAATTACAATATATAAAATGCAGTATAACCTAAGGTAGTGGACCATTGCATATAACACCAACGATTTAATATTCTAATAGGCATAGAAACCACCCTATTATAAGCAGAGTCATAAGTGGCCATGAGGGATCACCTTTAACACACTCATTCGAAAAATTTCCGCATTCAGAAATTAGAGTCTCAAATTTTCAAGTATCCAATTATAAATTCTTGAAAACCCTCAAAAGTTGGTTCGAGCAAGAATAGTCACAAAATAACGAAACTTGAATTTCCTTTTTTCACACTATATCGTATGTCTCATAAATTTTTAAGAGGGTATTTAGTTGAACTTATTTAAATTTTATCAACTCCTACGTGTCATAAAATGATTTTGATTTTTGAGACTTACAAAATATTGCATCTTGTTCAAAATTTTTTTTTTAAATGTTTGAATAAAATAAAAATTTGAAACTTATCATATGCTAGTAATATCAATTTCGTGACTAATATAATTAAAAGTAAAAGAGCTTTCTAAAATTTTAAAAATTAATTAAAAACTCCTTATAAGATTTTAACATATTGCTTTAAAATTTCATAAATTTCTTTCTACAAAGTCCTACCAAATATTTTGTAATATTTTATAACCTCTGCAATTGTTTATAAAATGCTTTCAAATACTTTCTAATTTATGCGGGAAAATACAATTAAAAGGAATAACAAGTATCTTTTTTCAGTAATTAACATTATTTTTTTACAAATGAAGCTTCCACTCTTCTCTGGGGGTATGATCCAATAAACAAGATTAATCTTTAATTAGAATAAATATGTGGTTTTCTGGCCAATTGCAAGTCAATTTCTCGCAAAGTCTACAAAGAAAGGGTCTAACAAACCAAAAATTGCATTAAATAAAGTTGAAAAAAATCCTCCACCACATAAAGTACAGTTTCTTGGAAAATAAAATATGGTTCACGGGCAGCTTCTGTTGGGGGTGTAGAAAAAGGTGTTGACAAATAGATTGGGCTGAGCATTTCTATTCAAACTGCACGAATTAGGGGCCCCATAATTGCCAAATTCTTTAGAAAGGGGAGGGTCACGGGTTGTGTGGCATCACAAAAAGACAAAATAAACCCCAGAAAAGAAAAGAAAAGAAATTTTGCTTGTTACCCTCTTGGATTTTCTATGGTTATGAAATTTATGAGGCTTAATTTACAATAAATGTTTAATTGGGAGGCATTAGTGTAAATATTGATATCCAGACAACCATCCGTACAGAAACACAGCCCAAACAGCACAGCAGAAATCTTCTCCTTTTGCTCTCGTCCACAAAAAAGATTGATTTCTTGTCATTGTCCCTAAAATTTACTTTTGGTGAATTTGTGGCGCGAACCCAAGTTTGGCTTGCATGGTGGAGCCACGCCTGCAAATAGGTTAAATTCGTTTTAGGTCAAGGTGGATTTATTGTATTGGATCTCAATTTGATGCTTAAATTGGTAAACCGTCACATCAACAAGGCTCACGGCTTAATGCGAAATATAAAAATAAAACCTAGTTAATAAATAAATATAGTGTTTTGTATGTACGTTATAAAGGAAAAAAAATAAAAAAAATTTCATATAAAGTTACTATTTAAATATTTCTTTTCTAACTTTTCGAGATACATAATTATTGCTTATATTTTATAATATTTATTTTTTAATTGATAACATGGATACGAGACATTATTGACCTAGAGTAAAATTTATTTGTTTCAAATTTCAAAAACTTCTTTTACCTAGAGCAAAAGGAAAAAAAATAAAAGTAAAAATAAAATCTTGATTTGAAGTTAACATTATCCAAAAATTATTTTGGAACATCATGTAGTGATCAACAATTAAAAAAGAGAATAGTTATTAATGATTAGTATTGAAAATAAATAAGTAGGTAGGGTTGAATAAGGAAAAGAATAAGAATTTTAAATGATAGAGAAAATTTAGGATAATCAATAGTAATAACAATTAAATTTATATTTTTGATTTATTATAACCAATTAATTACTTATTGTAACTTTAGATAATTACATCCCAAAATAAAGGTCTTACACTTTTTCATAGGCCTAAAACTAACATATATGAGGCTTTTAAATTAAAGGGTTCCCTTTTCTTTTAAATCTAAAACATTAAGAGGGAACAAGCTTTATATTTTTCATTTTGAGGCCTAAGATATATAAGAGAAAATATATGTAGGAGGCCTTCAAAATTTGGAAGCCAAAGACGGTCGGCTTTCTCAACTAAAGTAAAGCCACCCTTGGCTAGTAAAGATTTGTATTGCACTCAATTTCAACATATTCGATTCAATTTGAAATTTTTTATATTTTGAAAGAAAAAATAGACATTATAATAATGATCAGAAGAAAGTGCCCAAGCGATTACATCAGAATCATAAATTAAATATCGCTGTAAAAATAAAATATTTCTAACGAGCTTATGGGCAAAACAATTTGCATTATGGTGGATATGGTGGAAAGAATAAGAGGGCAAAACAATTTGCATTATGGTGGATATGGTGGAAAGAATAAGAGGTCAAACTCTCAATAACTTTTCTAGCATTGAAAATGAGAGGGCCAATGTAAAATTGTGTGAATCTCGTCTCAAAGCCTGGATGATGGCAAGGCAATCTCCTTCAATAATAACATTATGCCAGGAAAATTGAGAACACATCCCACAAGCTTTTTTAGCTACTGTAACCTCCGCAGCTTCTGCATCGACAAATTCAATTTGAACTTGGTTTTAATAATTATGAGGCAATTTTATTTGATAGGCCTTGTCCTATCACTTATGGTAAGTGGTAACAAAATTGCTCCTATTGTTCATACATAATTATTATATAAGTTAGAATTCATGTCTTTTTATTCGAATTCAGCCAATCATAAATTTTAATTAGAGTTTCAATCAAGTTCATAGTAACAACTTACTATACAAGCATTTTCAACACACGACGTATTCTGCTATGAGTTTAGTATATAGTCAATTCTCAAAACCCATAAATGCTTGTACTTTTTGTTCGACCCAAATTAACGAAGAATTACTTCAAGTATACACTTTCTTCAAGAATTCTCCAACAATTCTTAATTTGAAAGTTTAGGGCCTGTTTGGTTTTATTTTCATACCTCATTTTTACAATTTTATTATTTGAAAATTAAAACATATAACTTTTTATACATTTTTATCTGACATTATTTTTATTTTCATTTTCAAAACACATTCTCTAATAACCTATATATCCTCCCTCTTTATTTCATTATTACTATATATGTCCACCTACAACCTATTAAACCTATTATAATCATTATTTTTTCCAACATTCTGTCCAAATACGAACTCAGTTTACTAATTATTTTATCAAATTTTGAAAATGATGAAAATAAAAAATGAGAATGAAAATAAAACCAAACGGGTAAGATTAATTCTCTTTGTACACATATATTTTAATTGGTAGATTTAATCTAACATGACCTCAATCATCTTCGGAACTGAAATTAAAATTATTATTAAGTCATTGTATCTTAATTGATTCAATTATATCATCCATAAAAAATGGAGATGAAAATTGAACTCGCCCTATGGTCAAATGCATTCCCAATTAGCTATACCAAACTTCTTCCTCATCTCAACCGATTCCCATAAAATAGTGCGATAGCTACTATGATTCTACACGTAAAAAATATCTAAGATACATAGACACACGCTAAGCAACCAGTTTTGGTCCTCCAGCCATGACATTCTTCGCAGAAACTCAGATGTCGGGAAAACAAAGGTACTATATATGACAAAAGTATGTCTGAAACAAAATATGTAATGAAGCCGGAGGAAGATCAATTGAATATGAGGCCATACTGTCTCTTTTCTTATCCTTTCTCCTCTGTGATTACTTGTCTGAACAAATTATTGGTGCATCAGATTTAAGCTAAGTAGTTGAGTACATATTTGTTATAAGGTGAGTCATATATGAAGCATATTAAAACAAAACAAAACAAATCCCGAAAAAACAAAACTATAGAGTTGATGTGACAAACAATTATAGAAGAGGCCCATATCATAATCCACCTTTTATTTTCAATTTTTGGACCTTGCTATAAAATTTGCTCTTAAATTGCTTGTGGCATTGCTCTACTACTATTACAAACATTCCACTTATTAAATTTTTAAATTGATCTAGCATAGCATGAAGTGGGTTAGAGCGAAAAGGATTAAATTGTTCCCAAAAATAATTAAGATTTCTAAATACTTCACAAGATCCGCATATTTTTACTTGGGTAGGAGCTCAGTTGACAATTCATTTGACCAGAAAATGAAAATATATAGGATCTAAAACTGTCACCTAAAATGAATACTATTGGGAGACATTAATTTGTATAACTGCTTGTGACATTTGTTATTGTGGGTCTAGTCAAGTTGAAACTCTTCTGATCCTATTGCCACTTATAAAATAATATCATACCAGTCCACATGTTTTCCACTTATTTCTATTCGACCTATAATCTTATTAACCCTCAATCATCCTATTCACAAAGGTCGGCCTCCATTGATAGACCTTACAATATGTGCATAGATAAGTTTACTGACGTCGTATTTATTGAGATTATGTTATGTGTGATACACCAAATTATAATATACCATGATGCATGAATTCGTATTTATTCCAAAGTACAATAAATCGAATGTATTGCACCGCCATCGAAGATTGCATGTAGAATGATCGAAGCTTTGTCCCAAATACAGGAAAAGGTGTGTGGGTCTGCCAGACATTAAGATAGCAAGCCTCGTGTCATGTGAAAGTGTGCTGGTTTCAATGATTATAAAACTATGGCTATGCAACCTCAACTGCACGTGAACTATCAAACAAATTTAAGGAGTTAAAGGTCATTACTTCGATCTACTCCAGCCATTGATTTCATTTTCCAGAGTCCTGGAATTGTAGCTACAAAAAAACAGATATGAGATTAATAAAATAGTGCATAAAAATCGAGATTCAAAAAATACTCCCAACTTGAGTTTTTGCTAGTAGAATCTAGACGAAGCCAAAAACAAAATACAGAAATTGAGAGTCTAATTCTTCAATGAAGAAGCAGGGTTGTGAGATTGAAGCAATAAGCATCAACTACACAATCTACACACAAAGAAAAAGAATCCTTGGTATAATAGAAAAAGAACATCAAGAACAAGAATTGCAGGGATTACCTCACAAGGGAAAATCCAGGGGCCGAGCCCGGCGGGTGCTCAAAGATGTTAGCTTGACGGCAAAACCATGGGAAATGCTTGCTATTGTCGGGCCAAGCGGCGCCGGCAAGTCCTCATTGCTTGAAATCCTCGCCGGAAAACTCACCCCACAATCTGCATCCATTTATGTCAATCAGAAGCCACTCAATAAAGCCCGGTTCAAGAAGTTATCAGGCTATGTCACGCAGAAGGATACATTGTTTCCACTCCTGACTGTTGAAGAAACTTTGAGGTTCAGCGCGAAGCTGAGGTTGAGGCTTTCCGAGCCAGAATTGAGCTCACGGGTCAAGTCCCTGATGGAAGAACTCGGGCTGAGTCACGTCGCTGGAGGCCGAGTAGGGGACCACAGAGTCCGGGGGATTTCCGGTGGGGAGAGGCGGCGGGTTTCCATCGGAGTGGAGGTGATTCATGAGCCGAAAGTGTTGATTCTTGATGAGCCAACATCAGGGCTGGACAGCACTTCAGCGCTTCAGATTATTGACATGCTGAAGAGTATGGCTGAAACCAGGGGCCGAACTATAATCCTCAGCATTCACCAGCCAGGATTCAGAATTGTGAAGCTGTTTAGTTCTATTCTTTTGCTGGCTAATGGTTCAGTCTTGCATCATGGCTCAGTGGATTTGCTTTCTGTCAATCTAATGCTGATGGGATTGGAATTACCTCTTCATGTCAATGTTGTTGAATTTGCTATTGAGTCCATTGAAAGAATGAAGCAGAATCACGTCGAGGCGCCATTGGAGCAAGAAACTCTGCCGTCAAACATGAAAGTAGTTGGAGAATGTGGTCTGAGTAAAACAGGCAAGTTTACTCTACAACAGCTTTTTCAGCAATCCAAGGTGATGGATGAGGAATCCATTGATGCCCGGGTCGATTTTCGTCTTACTTTTGCGAATTCTAGATTTCAAGAAACTATGATTCTAACCCACAGGTTCTGGAAGAATATCTACAGAACAAAGGAGCTTTTTGCTTGCAGGTCCATCTCAATGCTGGTGTCTGGGATTGTTTTGGGCTCAATTTTCTACAATCTGAAAGATGATTTACTTGGTGCAGAGGAAAGAGTGGGGCTCTTTGCATTCATCTTGACATTTTTGCTGTCGAGCACCACAGAAGCCCTGCCGATTTTCTTGCAAGAAAAGGAGATACTAATGAAGGAAACTGCCAGCGGAAGCTATAGGGTCTCATCATATGCCATTGCTAATGGACTTGTTTACTTGCCATTTTTGCTGATTTTAGCAATCTTGTTTGCTGTACCGGTGTATTGGCTGGTGGGATTGAACAGTAGTTTCATGGCTTTTGCCCACTTCTTACTGCTGATTTGGTTGATTCTCTACACGGCGAATTCAGTGGTGGTGTGTTGCAGTTCATTAGTCCCGAATTTCATAGTTGGAAACTCAGTAATCTCTGCAGTAATGGGTTCATTCTTCTTGTTTTCAGGCTACTTCATTTCGAAGCATGGGATTCCAAATTACTGGATTTTCATGCACTATATTTCATTGTTTAAGTATCCGTTCGAAGGGTTCTTGATAAATGAGTTCTCCAACTCCAAGTGTCTGGATTATATGTTTGGCACATGTATAGTGAGAGGTGAAGATGTGCTGAGAGAAGAAGGGTACGGCGATCAACAAAGTAGATGGAGGAATTATGTGATCATGGTTTGCTTCATCTTGGTTTACAGGTTTATTTCCTATGTCATCCTCAGGTATAAATGCTCTGAGTCGGGGATGAAAGGGATCCTCATCTGAATATCTTTTCCGGCAATTTCACTGCTAAAATCTCTCATAAAATCTGTCCATTTTCTATTTTTTGCTGCCTTCTTTTTTCTTTTTCTTTTTCTTTTTCTTTTTTGGTCTTCCTCTAATTTTCCTCCCCGTCTTGGGTTCCTGAACAGTGTATTATTCATGGAGTTTGTGTTTTCAATGTTACATAACATAACGATTGAAAGAAACTTAATTGATCAGTAACAGTAGTTTGATGTTTTTGTTGAAAAGATTTGAGATCACGGGCTCTGAGCAAAGATTCCAGGCTGTAAAACCGTGAAGTGTAGCAGGATGCATGATAAAATGGTTTTGTGGAGGGGTGTGTTTTGGATGGATTGGGAGAATTTTATTGGTAAACGTGTGTATTTGGCTGTCAAATATCTTGTATTTAGTCCAGCCAACATTTGATCTAAAGTAATTGTCAGAACATGTTTAAACCCCATAAATTAGATCACCGATCCACAACCTAAGTTTGATCAAATTTATCTATTTTGGAGCCTGAAAGATAAAGAACCCTTGCATTTGTGTCTTTATTTCAAAATGATAAACTGATGATGTGCTATGACTATAAGGGCCCGATTGTTTTCATTCTTAAACCCCATTTTTATATTTTCTATTATTTAAAAATTGAAATTGATTGTTTTTTATAAATTTTCACCATACATATTTTTATTTTGATTTTTAAAATACATTTTTCGATAATCTATATATATCTACTCCTGATAATCTATATATCTTCTCTCTGTGTTATTGTTGCAGCTTACTAAACTCAACATAATTATTATTTTTCCAACAATTTATTCAAATACAAATTCATTTTGAATTCATTTTCATCAATTAACTTTTTAAATTTTTAAAATGATGAAAATAAAAAATAAGAATGAAAATAAAACCAAACGGGCACTTGAGAGATGAAATACCTTGCTTGGGCTCCGAGTTAACGTCCCATCATCTAATAAGCGAAGAATAAAAATAAATTTTTTATTTCTACGTTAAAAATTGAATGATCAATTGATTTTGGTGATACGCATGACATATGTTTGCATATGTAATAAAAATAAATAAATAAAAATTCTTCCTAAAAATATGTGGCAAAGCGGAGTTGTGCAGTTTCACATGACTAAAAAGATAATGCAATTCCCAATCCGTGATGGCAGATTGTTGTGGAAAGCCTAACGTTGGCGCCGAATTAGCTGAGCACTAGTGACAAACTATTTTCACGGTCCCCTGGGGCTGGATATCGGCGCGACCATACATTCTTGAACCTTGTCCACTACACAGTTTGACACAAAACTACAGCAGAGTCAACACCACTAAATTATTTGTTCAGTTTCTCGGGAAAATTCTTAAATTTATACATGGACACAAGCGCGCACGTTAAATTGTTTTCATGTTAAACGGTAAGATCATTTCATGGTAGCAAATATAATTCATTTTATGCTGACTTTTTTTTTTTAACACCAAAATTGAACTCTTTATTTCAAATCATTAATAAGAGAATCCAACAGAAAGGTGAAAGCACTAGTTTTCCACAATTTCGGTTCAAACAAAAAATCAAATGCTTTAGCAGTATTATAAACAACTTGATTTGCTGAAAGTTTAACAAAATCAACATAGCACCTAATTTCGCTATCATTGCTCTGCAATCTTCAATCATTGTTCCTAAGTAGGAAAGATCAACTCCTCCATTATTCACTACGTTGACAATTACCTAAGCATCCAATTCAAAAATAATAGGAGCAAAAATATTGTTCTTCATCTAACTCAAAGCTTCTCTGAAGCTCACTACTTTTGCTAAAGTTGAGTTAATATTACCATGGAACAGAATCACTTTAGCTGCCAAAATTTGACTTGAATCATCCCCCAACACCTAGCCCGAGCCAAACTTACTAACTTGAGAAAAGATAGCTACGTCTATGTTGCATTTGAGCCATCCTTGAGGCGGCAAAGACCATCTATCAACTATAACACCGACATTAGTATGGAACATATTCAGGTGCCTCTTCTATGCTGCTATCCATTGATGAAGGAGAGATTCTGCAACAAAAATAGTAGCAAAGGAAGAGCTAACCTTATTATTCCACACCATTTGATTCCTATTTTGCCATAAACTCCAAAGGATCATAAGCATTTTATTGACATCTCCTTTGCAGAAATTCAATAGAATATCTTCAACAATCCTAGTAAACTGTCAACTTGAAAAGAAACAGAGCCCAAAGCAGCGGCATTCCAACAAGATTGTGCAAACGGGCATTAAACCAATGTATGCAAAATAGTTTCAGGCTAATTTAGACATGTTGGACAAACTTGGGGAACCTCTACTTTTTTTGAAAGAAGTCTATCTCTGGTGGGTAAAGTGTTATTACAAGCCCTCCAAATCATATGACGCACCTTAGGCGGAACTTTAGTTGACCATATCTGATTCCAGGCAAGCATTGGAAGATCCTTAGTGAGCAATTCATGCATTGTCATAAGGTGCCTATAACAACAACGAACAGTATATATACCTTTCTTATCTAACCCCCATATCAAACAATGTTATACTCTTCTCAGGCTTAACGAGATGCTTAATATTAGGTTGGTGTCTCTTTCATTAAAAAGGGAATAAATCAAACTAGCATTCTAACATTTGCTCCTTGGGATCATTAAGGAGTTGACCTTCATCGATTTTATTCCCTAATTCAAAAAAGAAGAAACAAAAGAATTTTTATAATCTGTTAACCAATGATCCCCTCCAATAGTGATTGAATCCCCATTTCCCACTTTGTATAAACTCCCAGTCTTGATAAAAGGTTGAACTGACATAATACTCCTCCAGATAAAGCTAGGATTTGACCCCAATTTTGCTTCAAAAAAAGATTTACCTGCATAGTACTTGGCTTGGAAGATTTTAGCAACCAGAGAATCAAACTGAGTAGAAAGTCTCCATGCTTGCTTGCCTAAGACAACTCAATTAAACTCCTTAATTTCCTGAATCCCAATCCACCTCTATTCCTAGCTTTGCAAAGTTTATCCCAATTCATCCATCTAATTCCCTTAGAATTTTCACTAGAATTCCAATAATATGCATTCATCAACCTCTGAATTTCATCACATAACTCAAAAGCGAAAAGAAACACACTCATTGTGTAATTTGGAATAGACTGTGCCAATGGTCTTGGTGAGAATTTCCTTGCCGGCTTTAGAAAGAAACCTTTTATTCCATCCTTGCATTCTTTCCCAGATTTTATCCTTCACAAATTTGAAAATCTCCTTTTTCTTTCTTCCTATCATGGAGGGAAGTCCTAAATACTTGTTTTGCTCTCCCAATCCATTGACATTTAAATAAGCACAAATATCCCTCCTTGCTTTCTCAAAAGTATTCAAGCTAAAGTGAACTATTGATTTCTAGAAGTTTATTACTTGATCTGATGCTTTTTCATACTCTTGTAAACAATTCTTAATCACCTGACATTTCTCCAAAGTTGCTTGAAAAAACAATAAACGATCATTTGTAGAAAAAAGGATGGTTAACTATTGGGGCTTTGCTTGCAATCTAACACCTGTGGAGTCTTCCTTGAACTTCTGCTTTTCAGAATAGTGAAGACAGACCCTTTGCACACAGGATGAATAAGTAAGGTGACAATGGATCACCTTATCTCAAACCTCTTTCTGGGATAATTGGCCCAATTTCATGACTATTATGCACCACTTCACTCTTCATTGAAGTCACACAAATGATAATCATGTCTACAAACTTGATATTGAAACCCAATTTTATCATTACTCCCTTTAAGAACCCTGATTCAATTTTATCATATGCTTTACTCATATCTACCTTTAAGTTAGCTACTCCACATTTTCCTTGGGTTTTTTCTTTTCAAATAATGTATTGCCTCATATGCTATCAAGATGTTATTAGTAATCAACCTTCCTCGCACAAACGCACTTTGGTTCTCCAAAATAATGGAAGGCAGCACCTTATAAAGCATATTTGCCAAAACTTCAAAGATTACTTTGTGTTGCACATTACATAATGCAATCGGGCAAAGATCTAATATTGCTTCTGGGTTTTTCTTTTTTAGAATCAATAAAATATTTATGTCATTCAAGCCTTCTGAAATGTAACCATTATCAAGACAATCAAGACAAAATTCACTAATATCAAGACTAATAACCAACCAAAAATTCTAATAGAAAGTCATTATGCTCCTGTAATTATCTAACCTTTCTCTGAACTAAGAAATATGTTTATGTCTCCATTCTTGAAGATCTTTGCCACATTGTAAAAACTATTCTTGTATGTGCGATTCATTATTTTTACTACAACTATTGGCAATGATATCTTTATAATCTTCTTCTCTAATCCATGCATTCTCAAATTTGAACTGTTTGACCTTATTTCTATACTACTATTATATAGGTAATAAAATGATAGGAGAGTGGTCCGAACATGCCACTTGAACGTTCGTAACTAGAGTGCTTTTATATAAATTGTATCAAATAGAATCAACAAGAGCTCGATTTAACTTTGCTTTGACAAAATGATTCGAGCCACAACCTCTTTCCTAGGTAAACAGATGACAATGCATCTTAATCTCTCTAAGTCCACATTTGTCAACAACATCTCTCAAGCCATTAAAAAGCAATAGAGGATGGGGGCATCTTCTATTTTTTCCCAATGAAGAAAGCAAGTCATTAAAGTCACCAATACAGCACCAAGGTAGATTTGATTTTCCTTTTAGATTGTAAAGCATTTCCCAAAACTCTCGCCATTTTGATCATTCTAGAAAGCTAAAAAACCTTGTTAGCTGCTATCTTTGCATTCCCTCAACGTTAGCTTCAATATTAATAAAATTGTGTGAGTATCTTATTACTGACGCCATACTGTCCTTTTGCTAGAATAATGCAATATTTCCACTATTACTGACATTGTCTGCAGGTAACCAACCCTCAAAAGATAATTGAATTCTAACTTTCTCAATCTGGGCTCTGCTTATCATAGTTTCCATAAGAAACAAGAATTTGGGCTACTTGCACTTAACTAAATCCTTTAAAACTAGAATTGTCTGTAGGTTCCCAAGCCCACGACAATTCCAACTGATAGTACTTATTAGGCTTGGTGGACCTAGGATCTAAGAAACCCCACTAACCAGTTTTATGATCAATATCATTATCCATAATTAGGCCGTTGTAGTATTCCTCATCCATTAAAGTATCCACAAATCCTTCTTCTGCCCGCCTCTTGTTTGAATCATTTATCATTATCGCTTTCTCTTTTCCTTCATTTAATGCTACAAAAAAATAACTACCTTTGTCAAATCTAATTCCAATTCCTTGATTTCCTCTTGAACTCCCCCCTTGATTTTGTGGAATAATCAAATTACCTTCTTCATTTGTCCTTCTTTCCTTATCTCCATCATAATCTGTTTCCTCCTATTCTAAAGATGTATACCGGAGCCACTTTTCTCTAATTCCTTATTGTTGTTGCTTTCTAGGAGCTCTCAACCAACTACCACACGTAAATTTGGATGGATTGTGTTCACAATCATACATTTTCACACAAAACTTTTCAGTGTGACTCAGAACTCCACAAAAAAGCAAAAGGTGGGAAGCGTTTTGTATTTTAAATAAATCCATAGCTAGATCCTTGTTTCTACATTTTCATACTCCATCAAAGTTTTTTGAATCTGATTCAATATACATGCCAATGAAGTTTCCAATATTCTTGCACATGTTCTCTGAGTTGAAACCCATATGTAAATCATATATTTGAATCCATATGCTAGTATAAGTAAGTGAAACGTGCTATGGTTGTTCCCTCTATAAAACTTTCCTTAAGATGTTGATCAAAAGTCCAAAGACCTCTCAAAAGAATTCGCTACATGTCTAAAACATGCAAAAATTGAAAGAGATAAATCGATTTATTTAACTCCTTGATACTAACTCCTTTAATAGGTTTCCAAACAGCTGCCATAGTATTCTTGAAGGCCATGGTGACCAACCACAAAGAGATTTTATTGAAAAATATTTCCTTATTCTTGATCTTCTAAAATAATTCCCTTCCTCTTTTTCTTCCTTCGACAAAACCCTCGCATATTGATCCAACAATTGATCCATTTTTTATGATAGTTTGGCAAGAAAAGAATGGTGAAGAAAATGAATAAGCTTATCAGAATAATGATAAGATAGGAGAAACTTACCACAGGGGCAAGACAGCTTCTTCTTCTATTATCAAATTTTACCTATTCATTTTATGCTGATATGATATACATAATAGTGATAACATGCCGCGTGTGTAGAATCTACTTTATGCCAATATAATTGATATGGAATAACCTAGTAGGCCCAACAGGCCTAGCATCAAGTGAGATAGCCCTGGAGGCCCAACATCAATCTGGGCTGGACCGCCTATCAAGGTTCATTTGGTCAACCTGTATCGACCTCACATGGCTAGATCCGCAGTTGACCTGCATCGACCTCAGGACCACTTTAGATATTCTAACAATTAGGTCTGGTTGACATGTATCGATCTCAAGATTCGGTCTGGCATTGACTTAGATATCTACTGAATTTATTAGTCTGACAAGCAGCATGCCTCTATATTAATAACGTGTGACAATCGATACAGTCGCTGCCGCTAATCCTGCCACCAACTCTGCCAATTTTACCACCACCTTTGGCAGAAAATCACCTCCAGAGGTACTATTTATCCTAAAAAATAAGAGATTCAGCCACTTAAAATAGTACCGAGATTTGGATATGGAATGACCATCAACCCCCTGGCAAAGATAAAAGTCAATACACCTAATAAAGGCACCATAGTCAAATCACGCTTGAAGAAGGCTATAAATACTTCATACTATAAATACTTCATATTCAACCACGCTCAAGGTAATGCCAAATACACTATAAACCTTCTATACTTTTAGTATTTTGTTCGATTACTACATCTCGACCAGAATTAACTTGAGCGTCGAAGTGCCTTAGTTGGGGGCATCTCGGCTAGTCTAACGTGTATTGTGGTTTCAGATCTCAGATCTCGAGAGAAATACAGCTTTGAATACTCGACCTTCCTGATTGAATTCATCTCAAACACTACCCTTTTCACTATAAGCAACTTTCAGCCGTATCAGTTTTAGTGCAGTCTATGGGAATTGTTGAGATTGCAACAAAAAAGATGGTAAACACACGCAGAGTAGCATCAAGAAGGGAGAAGAATAGGAGGTCCACGTCTCTGCCTTCCCCTCCCATCAGCAAGGTATACACGCTTCGGGCACTAGTACCCCTCAAGAGCAGATGGTGACGCTCACCATGCCCCAGTTAATGCAGCTGACAAGTGAGCAAATTTTAACTCAAATATCAACCCAGCTATCTGCTACTTTGAATAGACACACTACAGTGCCTACTCCTGCCACCAGTGCAACTCTGTAATTGCCCTCGCTAGAGAATAGGTCTCTTGAGAACAGCTGTAGTGTAGAGAATCTAGGAAGCCACCCGTCAGGCGCAAGATCAGTTGCAGACGCCCACAAAATGAGAGGAGATAACCAGAAATGTGGGAAGAGATAGCAGACTCAGCAGATCATGTCAGATCTAATTGAGCTATGCAGCACAATAAGGTCGAATGTTCTAGGCATGACTATCATAAGAAAGGGAAGAGTCTACAGACCTTGTGCCTTGGCCCACTCGAACCCCGCAACATGATAGGGCCAAGCATGTTAGATCGAGTCTTGATCGAAATGCCACCCAAGCAGATCAAGATGAATGGGAAGAAGTATCCCATCAAGTCCAGCAGCTAAATAAGTGTCTCAATGAGATTTTGATGAAAAATACTAACAGAGCACCAACTTGAATGCTCCTCAGAGGTCTCATCGAGAGAGAAGGTCCCCTTTCATTCAAGAAATCATCGATGATCATATCACCATCAACACCAAAGTCCCAATAGGTCTGCCAAGGTATGATGGGTCTACTGATCCCAATGAACACCTTTGCAGTTCGAGCACATAATGCAGTTGCATGGACACAATGAATATATCCAGGCCAAGATGTTGGTGACTACCTTTCAAGGCATCGCACTAGATTGGTTTGTGAAGTTTGAACCATCATTGATTTATTCTTATGACCAGCTGTACGACAAGTTCTTGCACCAGTTCGTTAGCAGAAGGAAGGCAAAGCTCCCCCACACCCATTTCCACACTATCAAGTAAGGTGAGGAGGAGTCCCTTCATGATTTCTTCACTAGATTTAACATGGAGGTTCTTAAAATAGATAACCCCAGGATTGATTTCTTAATCGATATATTATTCCTGGGGCTTAAACACAAAGAGTACGCCAATGCATTGGTGCAAAAATATCTCAGGTCGATGGAGGAGCTGCTCGACCTGGCAGGAAGGTACATGATATAGGAGAAAATAAACTGGCTTAAGTTCAGATCCTCTAAAGTCGAGAAGAAAAAAAAGAAAAGAGACGATTAAAAACACAAGGAGCAAGGTCAATCTTTGATCAAGCATTTTCATGACTATACACCATTGAACATCCCAAGGAATAAGGTCTTTTACGCTATTCAGCATGATTACCTCCTTAAAAAGCCCAAAAAGCTAATGGAGACGGAAGCCATGAAAAAATTAAAGAAATACTGCTACTTCCACAAACAGA
>JACGDI010005466.1:188123-199273 GCA_014898725.1 Jacaranda copaia | reverse complement strand
GATAAGCCAGCTAACACCAAATACCTCTCTTCGATCAGAACTGAGGCCTTTATTTACTCAAATCCGACCAAATACCGGATGAATGTGTTTGACCAGCTAGGTGTTTGGTTTTTGAGAATCTCCATAGGCCCTCTCTACCAAACCCTTGGAATGGCAAAAACCTTTGGCCTCCGAATATAAAAGAAATATTTTTTTCATTCTTGCCCATAAGAAGAGGTAGGGGACACCAAAAACTTCCACTGGGATCGAGCAGTTAGGTAATAAAAACCAAACTCTTTGGTGCTACTTGACTTCTGGGACATGGGTAAGTGGAATAATTTTGAGAAGTTGGCAAAAGATGTAGGTTGGTTGTACAAGTGTATTAGCACGGCAAAACTATATAATGTGGCAAAATAATTTCGGAGTAACTGGGTGATGCAAACCTCTAGGCCTAGTAAGAGGTTGATTATTGGCCGGGCGAGTTAAAACCTAAGGCTGCATTTCAACCACTCCTCGAATACAGTTATACACCCCCAGAGAGGTCAATGAATCCTACCTTGAGTCCCTGGCGCTATCAATTCATATTCTTTAGGGATATGGTATGCTGCCCTAATATGGATCAAGTCAGCAAGGGTTATCTTAGAGGCTATTTTGGTGTAGTGGTCGGGGGTAAACAATCGGCCTCAGGTTACAAGCACATCACTGAGGCCAGCATCCCCCTCCAAAACAACTTTAACATCACTCGAGCTACTGGAACTTCTCAACCTAGAGCTATCACTTATGGATGAACTCGATTCATTCTCATGAGATGTTTAAGATATACTCTCTGCCCTAGTTTCCCCCTCATGGGCCACGCACTCTGACCTAGTGTTATCACTATCTGAACTGGAAGACATGCTTTTACAAATGAAAAGGTAGAAAAGAACAAGAATGGCAGAGGCACTTACAATGAAAATCTTGAAAATGCTAAGCACACGAAAACTTGAGAGCTTCAAAGGCAACAATTCGACTAGATATATTGGCAGCAAAAGTATGAATGCAGTCACTTATCCTATTATTTATAGGCGTTCATGCGCAGGAACTCGAGGAATTGTTATGATGATAGCTTGCCCCAGTATGCTTCGTGTTCTGCGCATTAAATGCAGCGAAACTGCCTCAAACCCTGATCGGCAGTTCAAAAACCCGGGTTGAGGGTTTATAAACCCTAGTCGAATGAGGATAACCGTCGTAACTAAATGTAAACTCCCTGCTCCTTCTCGTTGACGAGCTCGATCAGGACCGCAGTTGGGGGGACTTATAATATGGAATAACCCAGTAGGCCCAATAGGCCCAGCATCAAGTAAGATAGTCCAGGGGCCCAACATCAAGTCTAGGCCGAACCGCCTATCAAGAATCATTTGGTTGACTTATATCGACCTTACCTGGCAAGATCTGCAGTTGACCTGCATCGACATCAGGACCACTCCAAATGTTCTAACAATCAGGTTTGGTCGATATGTATCGACCTTAAGACCCGCTCCGGTGTTGACTCAGATCTCCGCCGCATTGATTAGTCTAACATGCAACATGCCTCTACATTAATGACTCGTGACAATCAGTATAGTCACTCCCACCAACCTTGCCACTAACTCTGCCAACCATGCCACCACATTTGGTAGGAAAGCGCCTCCAGAGGTACTATTCATCCTAAAAAACAGGAGATTCAGCCACCTATAATAGTACCAGGATCTGGATATAAAATGACCATCAATCCCCTGGCAAAGATAAAAGTTAGTACACCTGATAAGGGCACCATGGTCAAATCACGCCTGGAGAAGGCTATAAATACTTCATATTTAATCACGTTCAAGGTAATGTCAAATACGCTATAAACTTTCTATGCCCTCAGTATTCTGTTCGATTACTGCATTTCGACTAGAACTAACTTAAGCGTCGGAGTGTCTTAGCCGGGGGCACCTCGGCTAGTCTAACGTGTGTTGTGGTTGTAGATCTCAAATCTCGAGAGAAATACAGCTTTGAATACTCGACCTCCCTAATCGAATTCATCCCAAACACTACCATTTTCACTACAAGCGACTTTCAGCCGCATCAATAATATAAATAAACATATAGAGTATTTTCACACCACATGATAAGATCATGCCAAGTTAGCAATAGAATCTATGTGATTCTAATTTAATATACTCTTTACTATTGGAGATGGAGTAAAGAAGGAAGTAGGTAGGAGCAACCTCCTAATTTATAGAAGACTATATTGTATATACTTTTATTAAAATTCAAAATTTTGTTCCTCTAAAACTAATAAGTTTATTTTCATATTTTGTAAAAATTTAATTTCCCTCAAAATTATAATTCTCTGAGTTCCTCCGTGCTATAGAAACCATCCTTAAGGAAGTATTTTCCGTTTCATGGCCCCGGTCTATATGTATGCCTTTCTCTGCCTGCTATAAGCTTGTCAAGCTAATATATTCCCTAAGGAAAAAGGAAATTATTGTCTAAAATGCAAGTTGAAAATCCTAAGCATACATGTAAAACCAGCAATTTAGCAAACATCATTCTTGAAAGAAATATCAGCATTGATGTTGCATAGATATGTCCTAATTAAGAAAGTTCGATGCTTTGAGATATTATCCCACAAGCATGCAAATGGTATGGAGTTTTACCCAAAAAAGGCTTTACAAAGTATGAGAGGAGGGAATAGCTTTATAAATTATTTGAAGCCCTCCACTCCTTTGGATGTGATACACTAGGTATCATCACGCACTAATCCAAATTAAGTAACCTACTTCATAACAGGGTTGGTTGCAATCTTCAGAACTTCATCATCTGATAAAAGCATCAAACCATGCCAAGATTGCCAAATGACCACAGACATGGTGGGACTATGGTTATAGAGCCTGGTGAGACTTCACTTCGCAGTAAATATTTCTGGCATTCCAGATTTCTTTTACCAGGCTAGACGGTAGAGTTCAACGGCCCTTCTCCACGGCCAACAACCACTTCGTCTGTTGGCATGATAGCTGCTTGTTTTTTTTTCCTGTGCCTACTTTATCCTTTTGTCTGCTTACATTATTTTTGTCCCACTTCTTTTAATAGTTGGCTATTTTATTCCAGGAATCTGGAGGATAATCTAAATAAAGAGAACAAGTCAAGTTAATCATTACAATTAGCAAGCGGTTCACTTGTTCAAGCACCAAGGGACATTGAAACCAATTAATTATAGACAATAATGCTAGAAAACTCACCTGTGGATACCTTTTCATTTACTGAAAGGCCAAATAAATACTAGGATATGGCAGTCTGTATAAGTTGAAAAAATTTTGCAAGTACCTTGCAGCGTCAGTTTTCCCATGTAAAAATCCTAGACAACCATGAAAGCCAGAGCAACACAAATTGGGATGGTTCAAATTTCATCTATATATGCGCGTACAGAATTTTCTCATTCACACGTGTGCTAAAAAACAGCCAAAATGTGGATGCGAGTAGGATTGAATGCCTTGATTTAGCAAAATAATCAATTATACAAGCATTTTGCAGAGTGGAAATGATAAAAAGGAATCAAGGTGTCCAAAGATGATAAATCAATTTTGACATGAAATCTTGAGTAAAACTATACTTTCTAAACTAACTTCTTACTGCTCCTATATTATTAAACTCAAAAGATCCACAATATATGAAAGTCCCACAAAAAGAATATATGATACAACACCTTAGCTATTATCCAATGGAAGCCGCTATAGGTACTTCCATCTCTTGGAACAAGTTAAATTCAAGCTTGTTCTGTTCCTCATCAGCATCAAAATCATCAATATTTGGAACATATCCTGAAAGCTTCATTATTTTAGTAAGTGTTTTCAATAGTAAATATATTTCTCTCTTCTGTGGATGCCTTGTATCTTTCACCATGAAAATATGCACTTGGCTCCCTATTTCAGTCCAACTACAGCCAGGTTGTTTGACTACACCATGCTGTCTCATACGTTTCCGAAGCATTGTTACATCTCTCCATCTTCCGAGCTCAGCATACATGTTTGAGAGAAGAACGTAGGGACCAGAATTTTCAGGATCAATCTGTAAGAGCTTTTCAGCAACAAAATTCCCCAAGTCAATGTCACGGTGAACTTTACAAGCGGCAAGCAAAGATCCCCACACAACACCATCAGGAGGTACTGGCATCGAAACTATCAAATCTTTTGCTTCAATAAGCTGACCAGCTCGACCTAGTAAATCAACCATACATGTATAGTGGTCTTTCAGGGGTTTCAGATCGTACTCTTTGCTCATTGAATAAAAATATTGACGTCCTTCCTCAACCAATCCTGCATGACTGCAAGCACAAAGTACCCCGATCATAGTGACATGATCTGGTTTCTCTCCAGATTCCATCATTTCCCTAAACAACTGAAGAGCTTCAGCCCCTTGCCCATTTTGCGCATACCCTACTATCATGGCATTAAATGAAACACCATCTCTTTCAACCATGTTTCTGAACACCCTACCTCCATCTTGAACTGATCCACATTTCATATACATATCAATAAGAGAGTTACCAACAAAAACATCAGGTTCTGGTCCATGCTGGAATCGAAATCCCTGCTTTAGAACATGGGTATGAGCCTGCCAGCCGAGCTTCAAGTCAGCAAGATTTGCACAAGCATTGAGAAGGTTTCCAAATGTATAGTGAGTAGGCCAGATGGATTCCCTTTTCAAGAGAAGAAAGAGTCCTAGTGCTTCTTCATTGTCCCCATTCTGTGTATATCCAGCAATGAGCGCATTCCAAGATACAACATTCCTCTCCATCATCTTGGAAAACATAGTTCTGGCGGTTCTTACACTAGCGACTTTGGCATAACCACTTACCATAGATGTCTCAGACACCACATTTCTGATCGGCATCCTATCAAAAATCCACCTTGCTTCATTTATCATGCTACATTTAGAATACATATCAACTAGTGCATTAGATATTACAAGATCATCACGGAACTTATCAAATTTCACTACTCGGGCATGAATTGCTTGACCTTCTTTAACTGCACACAAGCTCGCACAAGCACTAACTACACTAGCTAGGGTCATCTCATCCGGCTCAACTGCACATTCCATCATCTTAACAAAAACCTGGAGTGCTTCACTTGCTAGTCCATTTTGTTCACAACAAGTAATCATACTATTCCAAGATACAACATTTCGCTCAGTCATCCCATCAAAAGCCTTTTGAGCACAACCGACATCCCCACACTTTGCATACATATCGATAAGTGCAGACCCCGTATAAACATCCGACATGAACCTTGACTTAGCCAGTGAAGCATGGATTTGGGTACCCATTACCGAGTCTCTCAATCCAGCACAAGCACTAAGTGCACTCCCATAACTATAATCATTCAGCACAAAATCTTCTTCATGCATTTTCACGAAATACTCCAACGACCTATCAAACATCTCAAGCTGAGCAAAACCAGAGACCATCAAATTCCACGAACATTGATCAGGTTCAGGCATTGATACAAAAACACTATCAGCTTCATCAATTGAACCCGATATTGTTAATGCACCAATAATCGAGTTATAAGTAAAGGCATTTCTAGTGGGCATTCTATCAAACAGTTTGCGAGCGTAGTTAAAATACCCACATTTTCCATAAACGTCAATGAGCCTGTTGTTGATGAAGACTTCATAACTGAACTGGGATTTGACAATGCAAGCATGGATGGCTCGCACGTCTGTAGCTGACGCGGCTTTGACGCAGGTGTCCAAGAGCATTGCAAAGGGTGAAGACGAGTGGTTGAGTAAGAGTTTGTTGGCAGGGAGTAATGCATTTCTTGCCATTCCATTACCAGAAGATTACAGAGCAAAATGGGCATGTTAATTTGCATTTGAAGTTTTCAGTTTGAGAGGGCTTACACCTCACCATATAGCAAGGTGAGTCGAGAATCAGACCACAGTTCTTGGAGCTTGAGGAACACATGCTACTTGCTCTGTGTTCGTAATGCTTCGTAATACTTCCACCGTACGGATTTAAATTGACTTCGCATTTTCTATTCCACCTTCTATTTTATTTTACAAAAATATAATAAATATATTAAATATTTTTTATAAAAATAATTAATTCCAATTTAAAGACAATAAATTAAAATAAAATATAAAAGAAAGACACAAAATGCCACTGTACAAATTCTTTATTCTTTTTTCATTTTTTTCATTCAACTCTTAAATACAGATAAAGTGTCCAATATATTTTTCTAAAAAATAATTAGTTATGATTAAAATAATTTTGTTGAGATTGGTACTCTAATTCTTATGGTTAAACCATACACGTGTAGTTAAAGCTAATTGGTCTCTTTAAACTTATGGTGACTTTATCAACATAAAGAACCCCTAAATCATACATTTCAAATATATATATATATATATATATATATATAAAATTGTAACCGAAATAATACCAAGAAGCACTAAAAATGTCAAACGTTAGTGGCTGATTACTTTACTTTTTGTTTCCATTCTCTATTTTTAATGTCTTCAAATTTATTTTTATTTTGAGATTGATTTTTCATATGAAAATATGCTTAAATTAACAATCTAAAAACTTGGAAAAAAGGGTTGAAATAATATTCTCATATAATTTTATTAAGATATTGCTCAATTTATATTAGGTTTAGTTATCTTTTTATGCCTTATTAATTAAATTATATTACAATAAGAAATTAAATTAATTTACTGTGGTCATCATTATCTTAGGAAGATAGAAAAAGAAGTTATTATTTAATTATTTAACAAATTATATTTGAATAAAAATTTATTATTAAATTTAGTATGAATCTTCTTATCTTCAATGATAGAAAATGAAATTATTATTTAATAAATTAGTATTTTTTTTATTTTTTATTTTTTGAATTTTTAAATACTTTTAGGAAATAAAAGTTACGAACATGAGATTAAAAAAAGTTTCATTTTTTGTTAAAACTGAGACGAGCAAGCATTTCGTTTTTCTGTTTTCAAAATAGTATAAAATGAAAAAAGAATTGTTGAAAGTACTATCACAAAATATGACTCATCATTGTAGTAGTTAAATGAACGAATAGCATGAACCCTTGGGTTTTGCTTATTAAGTATTCTCTTGATTAGGGCTATTAACGGATCATATTTGAATCGAATATGTCATATTCAAATTTCGATTATTAAAGTTCATATTCGAATTCAATTCGAAATTTTATAGGTTTTTTGTTAATCAGTATCATATTTAAATTCGATGGATATTCGAAATTCGATTGAAAAATTCAACTCAATTTCTTTTTTCTTTTTAAATTTTATAAAAATATTGTATTTATAAAATAAATATATGTCATACTTGAATTGTTAATAATTTTTTATCATATATTAGTCCAAAAGTTAAATATTTAAATATTAAATTCCTATTTCGCATTATATTAATGCATAGAGGAATTATTATATGTTATTATATTTGACATTTTATTAATATATTTCTTATTTTTTAGGTTAAAAAGTCAATATTAATAGTGTAATATAGATGGTAATATAGATATTAGGTCAATATAATATATAGATTTATTTTAATATCTTTATTAATATTACATATAAGAGTATTCATTTAATAAAAAATATGAAAGTTTGGATTCGAATATTTAATGAATTGAATTGCTTAATTCCATATTTGATCTATTTATTTAGAATTTTGAATATTTATAATCAGATCTGACCCATCAAATATTTTAATCGGATAAAAATCTTAAACTTCGAATCGAACTTGGATTAAAATCCGATTCATTGACAGCTCTACTCTTGAGATTGTTTTCTTCTTGAAGAGTAGAACCTCTTCTATGGAGTTGAGTTTAAATTTTTACTTTCATTTTCTATTTCATTTACTATTTTATTTCATAAATATATGACATTTATTTTAAACACTTCTTTATAAAAATAATTAATTAAAAATTAAATACACTTAACATAAATATAATAAATTAAAATAAAAGATCTAAATTGCACTCCTTATTTTTCACTCTTTTGTCTTCTTTCCCCTTAGTTCAACTTAAGTCTCTACTTTATTGTTTCTCAGCTTGCCAGCATTACGCAAGGACAACAATCAAAAGCCATAATGTACAAGGAAAATCCTATGAACAATATACCAACTTCTAGAATCAGATAACAACTTCCACCATGTGAATGAACATTTTCATCCTAATTGCTACAGTTCATTCCATGAAATATTTTAACCATGGGGCCATTGCATAAAAGCTTAGAACCCTGAAGGAGAAATCAAAGTCAACACCCTAAAACTGAATACTCTAATGTTGTGGATGATAGAAAAGAGGTCCTCCAACTTGCCCTCTGTATGGTCCTTTCTAGGGGGCACCATGCTACCTCAAAACAACAAGATAAAGAGTTAGCTCTTAATGAGATTGATCTTGATTAATACCTCAGCTTGGAGTAAGGGATAAATGCATTCAACCTCCCTATCTGCTTCATGAATGAAGAATCAGCCACCACTAAAAACTTTTTTGGTTAATTTTTTAATTATTAAAGCTAACCTTAATTTTGTTGGAATTAATTAGTACTCTAAATAGTATGTTAAGTGGAGAAGATATGAGAATTTGTTCTGAATTTCAATCCCACATCAAAAAAATAAGTAAAAGAGAGTTCATTTATTAGATATGAGAAAATATATGCAAATTAGTACATAGAATAAAAATTCCAGTCATTGATATATCAATGTTAATCGATATCCAATCATTGAGGGGGAGGACACTGCCATCTAGGTACTTAGTAGAGATGATCTACGTAGTCCTCTTGGGTGAAATGTTTAGGCCGAACCTTGAGGGGGGTCAGTGATGCATCTCTATATCACAAGGATATTATTTTAAATATCCTAAAATTTTAAAATGATAAAAAAAAATCAAATTTGATCAATGTTGCATAATTATGGCAAATATATATATATATATATATGAATTCCTATATATACAATTAAAAGATTATAAAATTTCAACAGTTGGCATATTATGATTTTTTTAAAAACTTAAGCAATTCACTACTCATATTGAGTAGTTAATAAAATTATGCTAAACAATTAAAAAAGTTCTAAATTCTAAAAATTCAAAATTAATTTGGTTGAATTTGCATAATTACAGTCAAAGGACCTCCTTTCTATATACAAAAAATATAGATTTATGTGTGTTTGAATTAGTTTAAAGAATCTACTAAAATTTCATTGAACTTGGTGAGTTTGCATATCTTTTATATTTAGAAATATATAAAATAAAATCACAATTAGTTTTAATTAGTCAATGAATTTATTCTGATTAACAAAAAAATCCTAAAAATTCAGAATATGCCAAATATTACATAATTAATTGTGGTTAAATAAACCTCCTTTCTATATATAATATTATGGATACCATTAATTTTTCTATTATTTTATACTTACTAATTAAATTATAATAGATTTATCCAAAACCTAAGAACACCAGAAAAGAAATCAAGAGAATCAAGACAGTGTCTATATAATGACAAAAGTAAAGCATATTCAAATTAACTTTTTATCGCTGCACACCATAATTCTTGCAGCTAATTTGATGTTTCATATTTGGATGTGGAATTAAATTACATCTTTGTCAACCACATTCTATTTTGGTAGCCACTCCTCCACCCTACAAATCTCTTAAGATTTTAACAATTACTATAACTTGATTATTCTTTTTTCATCACTTCTTGTTATTGGGTTGATATATCTCAACGACGGTCAGAATTGTACAATATAATTAAAATCAAACTAATTTTATAAATTCCAACACTTAATTTTAAAATAATATTTATATCGATTAAATGCGTATCAAACATGAATACACTATAATTGATACGACACACCTTTAATATAAATCTAACATATCTTTTGTTATCATTATAAATTAAATAAAAATGAAAAAGTTGTGACACTTTCGATGGCAAATAGACATACCACCTATTGTATTCGCAAATTAGATAAAATAGAAAGAAGAAGAAGAAGCAGCAGGAGGAGCAGGAGGATAAAAAAGGCATACACACACATTTAGATGCTTTCAATGGCATGCTGGACATACAATTAAGGGTGTGCCTGGCTCGTTTTTGGACGAATTGGATCTTTTTCATATATTTTAGAAATTATATTAGGGATATAAAAAATTAGCTAAAGATTGCAATTTTCTAATTTTTCTTTTAAAATAAAAGGAGTGTTGTTTCATTTAAAATTGCTCCATTATATTTTTATAAAAGTAAAAGGAATGTTTAGTTATGTTTGGGGTGTTTATGCTATCTGTTTTGAGGAAATGAATTTTTGAAGTGGGTTGGGAAATGTGAAAATGGTATTAAGGAATGTAATGAATGTTTATTTATATTTTTAAAAAATAGATAGAAAATATTTTGAAAGATTCGATATATTTATTTTTATTTTAAAAGAAATATTTTTTATCGTAGCAATAAAATTAATATTTTTTTATTAGGCATGAAATACAGAAAATAATAGAGCGTGAAACACTAAATTTGGCCTTACATAAAACACGGGACATAAAATTTGGCCGTGGAATTGATTTCTACTACATTGTCACATTTTCTTTGACCAAACGAAAAAAAATGTGAAATGCGTGTGTTTATAAATGCTTGCTGCTTGCAAGGCATATTTAAATTGTTTAATCGTTGATCTAATTTGATGATCAATGTTAAAAATGAAATTTTATCCAATCATTCAATATCAAATGGCATCCATTATGTGGACGTATCAATGTATTATTTAATATTTTATGTGAAAACACTTTATGTAAATAATTTATCGTATTAGAACATTTTTTCCTAATACACTCTCCATGTATGACGCCAATAACATTTTTTTCTAACACGTGCTTATTTCATGTTACTCCAAGTAATATAATGTACCTATGGTGTCACAAATTCATTTATTTACTTTTATTTTTTCCTTATTATATTAATTTTTGTAATTTTGGGCCACTTAAAATTAAAATCATACGTTCTGAAAGTAATATATTGCACTCGGTATAATACGACGTTAGTGTTAATGAGTGCAATTTTGCAGCATAATGAATTTGTTTTTTGTCTCAATTTGACTTTATGTTATTCTACTTGTAATATCGATAAACATATACTACATGATCAATATG
>JACGDI010005466.1:177876-188032 GCA_014898725.1 Jacaranda copaia | reverse complement strand
GTCATTACCAGCTACAAGATAAGCAAAAAATTTAATGCCAAAATAAAATTACGACCAAATTAATGTGACAGATTGAGATTTCATGTCAATCAACAAAATTTCCACGAAATAAATAAATAAAACATACAAAGAATCGGCAAGAATTTAATATTTGTCCACTGGATTTACTTTAGTGACAAATTAAATGATCAGGACAACAGGGCCAAACTATACATTTTGATTATTATACATAATTTAATAATGTGTTATTGTTTTAAATAGTAACCAATATCATATAAAGATATACGGACAGTTGGATGTTTTAAAAGTATGATTATCCTTAATTAGTGTTCAGACTAGTACAATGGCTCACGTTTTTTTTGAGGATTAGGATGAAGTCACTTTGAATTTTTTATTTTATTTTTAATGTAAAAATATCAAGTATATATGATTCTAAATTAATTATTTTTATAAAACTATATTTAAACTGGCTGAAAACCTCCGGCTGGGCGGAATTAACAATATCTAGAGCATCCAGTTGGGCGGACTTAAAGGCTCAGCCATTAATATGATTTAGCACTTTTTCCGAAGTCCATCCGGCTCGCCCGACCTGTTTGCTGGCAATGTCTAGACCAAAAGTAGGCGTGGAAATAAAAAATCAATTTTAATCGAATTAAATAAAAAAAAATTGAATTTTTCAAATCAATTCCTTAACAATTTGATTCTTTTAGCGAAAACCAACTTGGTTTGTCGTTTACTCTGTACAATTCGATTAACCAACGTTAATCGAACCAAAATATTTTTATTTAAAAGTAAAATTTAAAATATAATTAATTATTCAACTTTTGATTTAAGAAATTTATATATATTTTTTTATGGAAGCTTATCTTTTTATGTTAATTGTTAGTGAGATTTGAATGAATATAAACTTGATTGAAAGTACTCTATTTTTGAATTTAGCTTGATTTTTGTCGTTATCTTGATTGTTTAATGCACTATTAATTTTGAAGTTACATTGTGCATAACAATTCAGTATATGATATAAGATGGAGATTTTGCTTGTTTGATATATTTTTAACTTTGAAGTTAATTTGATGTGAGACGGAAATATTATATATTACATTAATAATTTTTAAAGTAATATTTGCTTGTTGTATTGTAAATTTTGTAATGAAAAATTATCAAATTAATAGTTCAACAAAATTGAATTGGACCAAATCAAGTCATAATTAATATTTTTATTAATTAAATTTTAATTATTTTAAAAAATGATTAACCAATTAATCAAGTTGTAATAACCGATTTTAAATGATACAATTTTTTTTCTTTATACGATTTAGCTTTATTACTCTAAACTGCATCGAATTAAATTTTCCATTCAATTTGATTCAGCAAAGTTTTTTCGACTGGGCTGAACCACGCTCACCTTAAGTAAAAGGGGAGAAAACTACAACTTGTCAGGGACTTGTCAAAAAATAATTCAGTGATTAACTACCTCAGTATGGTTTCCTTGGAAATTAAAAGAAAAATTAATTTCCATTATTCCATATCATTTTTTAATAGAAATCATACCTCCATCCGCAATTCACAATATATAACTAAAATGGTCTTTAGTCATTATGTGGCCTGCGGCTGAATAGCATAAATCTTCCATATCATATGAGAGATTAGGAGTTCAAATCCCAATGAATTCTTAATTTGTATGTGTGTATAAATAAATTAAAAAATAAATAAAATGGCCTTTAGTTTTGAAAAATTATTATGTAACATTTAGTTGACAAATATATATATAAGATATATATGAAATTAATTGGAAAAATTACAAATTTCGTTCAATAACTTTATCTATTTCAAAATCTTATCCTATAAAAATTGTATGTCTTATTAAAAAAACAGAAATTACATTAACAAATGGTATGTTCACAATTACATATGAAACAAAGGTTTGCCAAATTAAAGTGTGTACGTCATGAGAATGTTACCATATTTTCTTGACATTAATTATTGGATAATTTTCTTTATCCTCTAAATAAAATCTCCAAAACTTCTAGAGTTAAATATTTATCCTACATTAATTTTGGCTGAATTTTAATGAAAAAATATTAAATTTCTTTTTATACACCAATTATGTACTTTATATTTTAATTTTTCTACCCTTATAATATTTTTTTCCTTACTAATTTTTTTATCCCAACATCACAGTAACGTGAGAACCATTAAAGAAATGCATACATTATCAATTTTGAGTCACTAATTTACTCAAATATATAAATAAACAAAATATGAGATGTAAATAGATGTTTTGATAATTAATTAAAATATAAAAAAAAAATAAAAGTATATAACATCAAGAGAAAAATATTTGATTTGCCTTATAATCGCCATCCACCGCAAGTAGAATCACAAGTACTATCTGTTTGAATATATATTTGCATCACATATGAAAATTAAATAATTGAAGAATGGTTTATTCGTTTTAAAAAAACACAAGAACATTCTCTCAGTATCAAATGGACAATATTTTCCATTATCTATGGAAAAATAAAAATAGAGAATATTACTTTCTACTTTCCAGGGTGACAATATGAAGTCTCTTTTATTTAGTGTTTCCTCTGCTTAATCAACAGCATCAAATTCCCTAAAGTGTATGTGTGCAAAGAAAAAAGGAAAAAAGAAAAAGAAAAAAATAAAAAATAAAAAAAGAGATGAGGACTACGCCCATCTGCTGGAAACGGTGGCCTTCAATCCATTTTTCATGGTGAGCAAAGCAGAAACACTCGGACTAACGCTCTGCCCTTCCAAAACCCGAACATGAAAATTATGCAAAATGGTGGCCACAACAGCTTTCATTCTAAGAAAGGCCAATTCTCTGCCCGGACAAGCCCACGGGCCCGACCCGAATGCGAGAAAACTGTTTGATGCCACATGTTTGATCCCTCCTTTCTCCGATGTCCACCTCTCTGGCTTGAATTCGCCGCAGTCTTCTCCCCATATCGCCGGTGACCTCCCCATTGCATACGTGCAAAGAATCACTTTTGTCGTTTGGCCAACTTTGTGGCCACTCGGAAGCACATCTTCTTGAGTTGGGTCTCTGATTATAACTGGTGCGGTGGGGAATAGCCTGAGGCTCTCCGTCAAGGCACTCTGGAGGTAAACTAGTTTGCTTAGTTCTTCTACATTGGAAAAGATATATGGTTTCTGGGGAGGAAAGTTTTGGCTGATTTCTTCTAAAATTTTGTTTTCCACTAAAGGGTTTCTTGAAATGAGGTAAAAAAACCAGGTCAAGAGTGCAGCAGATGTGTCCCTTCCTGCAAATAAAAGGGTCATTATATTGGCAGCTAAAAAGGCCTTCCCCGCGTGCTTTGCGCTGTCACGAGCTGCTTCAGCCAAATAAAACTTCAAAACATCAAAATCGTCTCCGGTTTCTTGATCATTCTTGGTTGCTACAATTTCATGTTTCTTAGATACATAATCTGCTAATATACGGTTAAGAGTACTGGAGGCCTCAGCCATTTTCCTCTCCTTTCCAATCCTCAGCCACCTTTGCAACTTCCAGACTCTCTCGGGTAGAATCTGTCGATAAAACACGGCCACCGCCATGTCATCCATGGCGTCTAACAGCGGGCTTTTGGGAAACCCTGCCCGGAGGGAGCCCAAGTCGAACCCGGTGGCCATGAGGCATGTAGAATCAAGCATGTACCTGTTAAACAAGCATCGCAAGTCAAGAACTTGATTATGCTGAGAAATGTGATCAAGAACGGGGACCAGGCCTTTCCCTAGAGTATGACGGACAATCTTTGGAATAGACTTGTGGAACTGATTTTCCTTGTAGAATGCATGAGTAAACTTTTTGTCCTCCCTCCACTCGTCCAGATCCTTAATGAAAACCGCCTCGCCGAGAAAATCAAAGGCTTTTCTGAACTCTGATCCCCTCTGGTAGATTGAGAATTTTGAGTTCATAACGTGTTGGACATTGGCAGGATCACTGGTGACCAGAATATCAAGGCTTGTGAACCAGGAAGTTTTAAACAAGATTGTACCCTTGTTTTCTGCTAAAAGTTGGGTCATTTTGTCGTATAATTCGTGGCTTTTGAGGTACACGGTTGGCATCATTTTGATGAATGGCCAGTTCCATGGAAGGGGGAGGATGTTTTTGGGAGCCAAATAGAAAAGAAAAAGAGAGCAAAATATAATTGCCAGAAAGATTTCTAGGTATCCCATTGTTGTTTAATTTCTCAATGCTTTGAAGTTGTGAGGTATATGCCCTCTAACTTCAATATTTATCAGGGTGAAGGAACAGTTGCAAAGTGCCACGAGCCGGAAGTAATTTGCCTAAAAGTTTTGGGGAGTGTTTGGTTATGTTTTGATAAAATAAAATTACTTTTTTAAAATATAATCAAATATGCATGTATTTTCCCTCTGAATTGTCAAAATTGATTTTCTTAAAATACGTTCTTATATCTTTCATTATCTCCAAAAATTCTTCATTTTTCAATATATATTATATATAATTTACTCAATTTCATTTTCATCTTAAAAATTCAATAAAAAAATATTGATTTGATTACTTTAGTAAAAATATCTCCTCAAAATATCAACAAATACACAAGCCCTTTCCAAAATAAATTTTTAATTATTTTTCAAAACACAGTCAAACATTTATTATATTTTTCAGTACCACTTTCACATTTCCTAACCCCACTTTTAAAACTTATTTTCCCAAAAATATATATCATAATCACTTACAAAACACAAGTACACAACAAGCATTCTCTTAGTGCCTGTTTAGTTTTGTTTTCAAAGCCCCTTTTTATTTTCTCCATAAAATGAAAAGAGAAAGCTGTCAACTTCTTCCTCATTATTACAAATATTTTTGTTTTTAGCACATTTTTCTAAACATATTATTACACACACTCTTTCTCTATTTTCACTTTTTATTTTCTTATACTAACTCATATTTGTACAACTTTTAATACAAAAATATTATATTTTTTAAATATAATTCATTTTCAACCATATATAATCATTACATTTTAAATGAAATTTTTAAATAATATTTTATTTTTAAAAATATATTTATAATTAATTTTTTATTATTTCTTTTTTCTAGAAAATGAAAATGCCCACTGAAAGCAAATCTAAACACCCCCTTTATTATTTGACTCTGCCGCCGTATAAATTGAGACATAAATCATGTATGACAAGATACTACTGCTACTTGTGAATGAAAATTCTAATGCAGATCTAATTTACGTGTGGTATAATCGATGATTTCTCTAAGTCAGATTTGACTTAAAAAAACCTTTGTTCTTTACAAGATAAATTTTCAAGATCGCTGAAATGTACCTCCGTGTTGGACATATTAATTATTAGTGGATATTTTGAATAGGTCAATACGTGTGGGTTTACAAATGTATCAAGAAACCATACGGTACTACTGTACTATATATTATGGGCAATATATGCAAGTCTCCCCACGGCATATGTTATGGTCAAAGCGTAAAATGGTTGCATTACAAGTGCATCAAGAAAATCTATATTTTATGGTCGCAAGTCTTTGCACGGAACGCCCTAAAAAAATAGGTAAATTGTAGGTTTGGCACTGAAATGAGTCGAGGCGGATTTTTCTCAAATTCACACTCGCCTCGTCTCGCCCTGCGCTGCCTCATCCCATAAATTTTAAATTTAAAAAATTTAATTTATTCCACATTAAATATATAAAACCTGCACTCGTTTTGCTCCGTCACTTGCCTATCAATTATTTTTTAAAAAAAAAATTATTTAATCAATCATAATTTGATAATTCAATTATAATCTCAAAATTTAATACAAAAAATTCAAACAACTTGACAATATTTAAATATATCAATTAAAAACTAAAATATAAATGATGTAGGATAGCCCAACAGGCTTAATCCAATAACACTCAATAAGGCAAAAAGTATGATGGGAGACAACCCAATTGGCTATCAGGTCCCTGTGGTGGTCGACCAGGTTATCGACTGGACCCAACTTCACTAGGCCTTTCTACTAGCTCGAGTATCGACACTTTGCCCAGTCGACTAGTGTACAATCGATCTTGTCGAGAATGTTTTATTCAATACTCAACTGTAGAGACATATGAACCCAACAAAGTTCCATCGTTTTGACCAAATCATACGTAGATGACTTGCAGGAGAGTGTTCATCTCGACCTTAAGGGTTGAATGGATGCAACCACCTCTTAGTCGCATTGAATGCTCTGATAGGCGGCATGCCCCTCCCTATTAATGACATGTGCCTCCACCAATGCCGCCTTTTTGTAGTGTCAAGGTAGTGCAGGCCTCCTTCGTACCATCATATCCTATGGAGTTGGATGAGGCACTATCTGAAATAGTACACAAAATGTAGAAGACCAAAGGATCCCTAGGTGAAAACAAAGACCATTTCTGTATATGCAAGGATATCATAGATATATCAGCCTCTCTAGAAAGATTATAAATACTACATTATCACCCTTCAGCAAGGTATGCTCAGTATCACTCAAAGCTTCACTTTGTTACTCTACATTCCAGTTGATTACATAATGACTTAAGCGTAGAAGTACCTTAGTCGAGGTAACCTAATTTGTGCTATTGGTTACCAAACTCGATCCAACTACATTATCAAACCTCTTTCTCGATCTTCTAACTAGTCGATTGGAATGGATCACAGTCCAGTATGCCATCAAATAGTCAATACCATCATCAATAAGCATCAACAAAATAATATTCAATATCAATCAAAAAATAATCCAATTGTACAAATATATAATATATTATATATTATGATTATATAAGTGCTTGGGGTGGATAATCAATCACCCCGCCCTACATGACATATCTTAAAATCCGTTCCCCCGCTCTGAAAATTTTAAATTTGAAAATCCTTACTCGCCCCGTATTAAATATGTAAACCTGCACTCGCTCCATTCCTACCTCCACCTACCATTTTTCTTTAAAACTATTTAACTAGTCATAATTTGATATGCGACTACAATCTCATAAAATTAATACAAAATAGTTCAACTAATTGATAATATTTAAATATATCAATTAAAAACTAAAATTTAAAAATAATCTAGTCATAGAAATATATAATATATTATATATTATAATTATATAAGTGATGAGGTTGAAAGTTTTATTTAGCTAAAAGGGGTGTGTTTAGGTTAATTTGACTAGAGAGGTCAAATGATCCAATAGTAATATTTCTTGAGGTATGAGATCTATAATAACAGCAAACGTCAAATTAGCCGAGGTGCCCTCGACAAAGGTACTTTAATGCTCAAGTTAGTTTTGGTTTAAAAAAGATAATCGAACAGAAGATTGGGAACGTATAGTGTATTTTGCATTACTTGAAGAGTAGCTGGCAATGAGGTATTTATAGCCTTCCCCTTGTGGATGAAATATCTAAGATGCCCCTATCAAGTGTAGAGAGCTTTTGTCCTTACCTAATTGTTGTTGGTCATTTTCAATCTAGGTATTATTCCAAATGGCATCATCTACTGATTTTTAGTATGAATAGTACTTTGGGTAGGTGCCTCCTTGTCAAAGTTGGTGACAAGGTTGGTGGCAAAGACTGTATCGGGTGGCACGCACTATTAATGCGAAGACATGCTGCTTATCAGAATACTAAACGCGGCAAGAATATAAGTCAACGTCAGTGAGCACTCTGGTCAACAACCATCGAATAGATAAGGAGGTCGACCAGAGTGATGGTTACACTAATGAAGCGGTTTGAAGCCTCTTGTTAAGTGTTGTCGAGGGCTATCTGCTCGACCAAATAATTATGGTTGAGTGATTATGGCCTAACTGGTTCCAAGAGCGACATTGGGCCGTGTATGTTAAGTGAGCATGGGGGGCTTTTCTTAAGGTTGAAAACTTGTGAGGCTGGGCTTATTGGGTTATCTCATATCATGAATCCCTCCCACTCACGGTCCTGATTGAGCTCGTCGACGAGCAGGAGTAAGGAGTAGATAACTGAATGACGGTTATGGCAGTTATACATATTTAACTAGGGTTCTATCCTCTCGATTGGGGTTTTTGAATACTTGACCAAGATTTCTGATGGTTTTCTCACATTTAATGCACCAATTACATCACATGATATGAAGCACCAAGGGGTGGTAGTGCAATTATTACTGTCCTTGGGTTTCTGCATCCAAATGCCTATAAATATGAGGGGTGGATACATCCATTTACACTTTTGCTGAAATAATCTCTGGTCAAATTCTTACTTTCCAAGCTCTCTAAATCCTTTCTGCGCTTAGAGTTTTCAAGATATCTGCTATAAGTTCTTCTGCCCATTTGATCTTTTCTTCTATTTTTCTATGCAAAGATATCTAGTGTTTCAAATAATGAGAACATTAAGTCCAAGGGTGTAGCGTTTTAGGGGAAAACTGAAGTGGAAAGTGCATCTAAAAGAACAAGTAAGAATAGTTCTGATTGCTCATCAAACGACAACTTGACCTCGAGCAGCTCTAGCACTAAGAGGGCTACCTCTGAGGATGAGGCTGGCCCTAGTGAAGTGCCTACGTTGTGTGGTTGGTTATTCACACCAAATTATTATAGCAAAATAGTCTCTAAACCCTAATTGTCCTAGTGCAGATTAAGGAGATGTACCATATCCCTGGAGAATAGCAGCTTTTGGTGCCTAGGGCTCAGGGTAGGATACATTAACCTCCTAGGGGATGTATAATGGTGTTTTATGAGGGGTTGAAGTGTGGCCTTAGATTTTCTTTAGCCCAAGCAATAGTTGACCTCCTTATGGGCCTTGAGGTCTGCATAACCCAACTCCTTCCTAACTGTTTCGCCACCATTTATAGTTTTGCTATGCTGATGCATATGTTCGACTAGTCTACCTCCTTTGCCAACTTTTCAAACTTATTTCATTTACCTATATCTCAAAAGTCGAGTAGCACAGAAAAGTCTGGCTTCTATTATTTGACAACATGCCCATGTCGAAGGTTCTTAGTAGCCCCTTTCCTTTATACAGCCAGGAGTGGAAAAATATTATTTTTATGTTCTAGGGCCAGGAGATTTTAATATTCCTAGGGAGTGGTGGAGGGGGCATGTGGAAATATAGAGTAACAAACACCTAGTTGGCCCAATACTTTTATCTGAGATTTGATTGAATTTAGGCATATGGAGGCCTCAATGTTGACCAAAGTGAGGTGTTTGGTGTTGGTTGGCCTATCGTCGATCGAGCTTGACCTTTTTGTGGGCAATCGGCTAGGTAGCGATCCTTGTCAATTGTGTTAACTATGAAATTATTTCTTTCTATTTGATTTTTTCTGCTCGATTCTGATTAATTTGTTATGTCTTTATCAACAGATCAATAAGAAGTCATGGTTTGAAGTCGAGCAGAGGCTTAAGTTAGAGTGTTAACGAATGAGAGTGCCGTTGAGCGACTACTCAATGAGAGGCCTCCGTAGCAGAGCCGACTACCTCGACCCGATCGATCACCACTCCTATTGTGCCTCAAATCAAATAGACACCCGAGCCCTAATCCATTCAACCAGAAGAGCTTGTGCAAAGCAGCCCCATAGGTTAGGGCAAAATGTAGATGATTAAGTAAGGAAGCTCAGCACCCAAGAAGACAACGCGTGATAAGGGAAAATAAAATACGGTGATAGGTTACAACTTATTTGGTAAGCGTAGTGATGGGGGTACTATTTCAAATTCCTCAATTGCAATCGCCCCATTTTGGGCCTAACCCCACTATAGAGATAACCGATTCACCTCCATCCTTCAAGGGGGGATGACGGGTGGTGACACCTTCAAATGAATGATAATTGGGTTGTTCTCTCCAAATCAGCACAAACTAATGAACCTGAGTTAGGCTGGAGCGCTCAGAACTCTAGCTTATCATTATATCTGGTAAGTGGGAGGTTGACTATTTCTCATCGAATTTCTTTTTGAAAAAAAATTGTTCACTAACATTCTGTGTTTTAGGTGGGCCAACTGGGAAACAATCTCTACCAACGATCAAAATTGGCCTTGGCTAATCAAGAGGAGCTGCAAGGGGAAAGAGATGCCAAAACCCTCAAGGTTCAATTTGAGTCTGCTCAGCTCCAGATCGAGCTTTTATCTACTTTTCCATTATTAGTGCTTTTGATTTTTTTCTTTGAGATGAATTGTTGTCGTGCATGGGGGACA
>JACGDI010005466.1:165294-177776 GCA_014898725.1 Jacaranda copaia | reverse complement strand
TTCATATATATGTAATTAGTAATAAATTTTATACCTTCACTTAATATGTCATTCCTATTTTTTTGGAGATCTTGTTCAATTTTTGTATGCTTAATTCTTAGTTTACTTGAGTATATATATATATATATATATATATATGTAATATTTGAAAAGTTTCAACTTAAAAAACTAGCGCTTGACGTTATTAAACTATTTTTGTAGCCAAAGAAAAATCATTATAATTTAATAAATTATCACTGTATTACTAATTATTCTTACATTATTATTTTATTTTTTATTATTGTTATTATTCTTTTAATAGTGTCATCGGAAAATAACCTCAAAAGAAGTAATTCATCTAAGATATCTTATAGGATAATTTTATTTAAAAAAAAAACTATGTGATTGTAGCTCCATCAGTTTGATATTTTGATTAACTTGTTAAATCAAACAATTAATTTATTGGGGGGTTTTTAATTAATATTTTTTCTTAAATTTTAATATGTTCCAATATATCTAATACAGATTAGACTACTCTACATGATTACTTCTTCTTCTTCTTCTTCTTCTTCTTCTTTTTCTTTTATTTTTTTTATTTTTTTATTTTTTTTTTGGCTGTTAAGTAGATAAAAGCTTTATGGCATTTACTGAGGGATTATATTAGTAACATATAATGGTTTTTTCCACGAGCGAGGGAATTCATCCCTATCTATATTAGTAAGCCTGTAGGTGTTATCCTTTGACACTTTTTACCACGGTGTAAGGTCCCTCCCATTTCGGGTCGAGCTTGTCAATATTCTTAGAGATTTTCACCTTTTTGAGAATAAGGTCTTTGATCTTAAAATGGCGTGGCTTGAGCCCTTTGTTATAGTTCTCAACCATCCTCGACCTGTATCACTCTATAGTATTGTAAGCTTCTTACCTGTGCTCATCAATCATCTCAAGATCGAGCTTTCTTTCTGATGTATTTCTGAGCAGGTGAAAGTGAATAACTTGAGCCATGTGTTGAATGAGTACTGAGGGGATGACTACCTCAGACCCATAGACCTGACTATAAGGGCTGTGACATGTAGCTATTCGAGGAGTTGTCCTGTATGCCCATAGCACTCCTAAGAGGTCGTCTGCTTAGTTCAAGCCAATATCCTGCATCCTGCCTTTTAGATGGTCAAGAATTATTTGTTTGTTTTCTCCATCTGGCCATTCAATTGAGGATTGCCCAATGAAGTAAAGTGTTGGGTGATTCCCAAGGCTTCACACTAACCTCTAGTACTCCTACTCTAGAACTAAGTCTTATTATCTGAAATAAGGACCTTAGGTAAGTTAAAATGACAAATGATGTTCTTCCAAATTAAGCTCTTGATAGCTACATCTATTATCTTGGGAACAGCCTTAGCCTCAACCTATTTGGTAAAATACTCAACTGCCACAATTATGAATTTTCGCTGACCAGTCGACTTTGATAGAGAACCTAAAATGCCGATCCGCTATTAGTTGAACAGCTAAGAAATTTGGGCATTGCCCATAGGCGCAATGAGTTGATGCGATAGGTTTGAATGGACTTGGCATAATGTACATTTTCAAACAAAATTCACTGGATCCTTCAATAATGTTGGCCAAAAGTATTCGTACCTGATTACTTTGTGTGCTAGGGATCTTCCCCCTAAATGGTTGCCACACAAGCCTGCATGGATATCTTGTAATACTCCAAAAGCCTAGTTAGGATCCAAGCATCTCAGGGGGGATCCAGAGATCGACCCCTTATATAATTAGCCATGTTCGTCGAGCGCAAATTTAGCGGCTTGTACTCAAAGGCGTTGAGCTTCATTCTTGTTCTCAGGGACTGTGCCATCACTCAAGTAGAGTTTAATTGGGTCTTGCCAAGAAGAAACTATCTCCTCAATGCCATCTACCAGATTCTTCTCGAATGGGCCGATTGACAACCTGTTGACATCCAAAAATGTTATTTTTCTATCTCTCGTGCCCCTAATTGAGCTAGAAAATTTTAACAAAGCATCTGTACGCTCGTTCTCCATTCAAGATACCTAACTGAGGATGAACTTTTTGAATGATTGCTACAATTTTCTAACCTCCGCCAGGTACCGGCTCATTATGGAATCTTTAGCTTCAAAATTTTCTTCAACCTGTTCTGTCACCAGCTAAGAGTTTATAATCACAATCAAATGTTCAATACCCCAGTCAAGCACCATCCTCATTCTAGTAAGGAGGGCCTCATATTCTGCCTTATTTTTTATGACTACATAGTTTAATTTTATTATAAAATCGTATTTCTCTACTGCTGGGGATCAGAGAGCCACTCCTACTCCCTTTCCAGATGTGGTTGATGATCCATCAATGTGCAAAGTCCAAACAAGAGGGGCTTCACAATTCTTCTCTTGCAGGTCAACTTGCTCAGCAATAAAGTCTGCCAAAATTATGCTTTGATGGCTATTCTCAACTAGAAGGTAATGTCAAATTTTCCTAATTTGATGGCCCATTTGGTCAGCCTCTCAGATGTATTTGGCTTCAACAACACTTGCTTTAATGGCTAGTTGGTTAACACTTAATGGCATGGGACTGGAAGTATGGACACAGCTTTTGAGCCGTGGTGACTAGTGCCAAGACAAATTTCTCAATCTCTAAGTAATTATGCTTCGATCCTTGGAGTCACTTACTACAATAATAGATTGGTCGTGACTACCATCTTTGGTCAAGACCAAGACCGAGCTGATCGATGCTTTAGAGACAGCCAAGTATATTTGAAGTACCTCTCTCAATTCAGGTTTTGAAAGCCTAGGGGGCGAGGACAAGTACTGCTTCAACTCAACCAGTACCCAATCACATTGTTCACTCCACTAAAAACCCAGTTTCTAAGTGTTTTTAAGAATTTTGAAGAAATATAAGCTTTTGTCTACCAATCTTTTAATGAATCTGCCTAAGGCAATGATCCTCCAATCTCTATACGTCCCTAACTGTTCAAGGAGGAGCTATGTTGAGAACGACCTGAATCTTCTACGGATTGGCCTCAATACCACGTTGACTGACCATGTAACCCAAAAATTTACCCCCACAGACTCCAAACATACACTTGTTCAGATTCAGCTTTAGACTAAATGCTCTCAAAATTGCAAAAGTATGATTGAGGTCGAGCAAGTGGTCTCGGGCCTTTTTCATCTTTTCAATCATATCATCGACGTACACCTCCATTGACTTGTCAATTTCATTTTTAAACATAAAGTTAACCAGCCTTTAGTAAGTTGCTCCAACATTTTTCTGTCCAAAAGGCATAACTAAAAAGCAATAGATCCCATTGGGAACAACAAAAGAAGTTTTATTCTTATCCTCGAGTGCCACGAATATTTGATGATAGCCTTGAAACATATCCATCATACTTAACAACTCACAACCAACCATGGAGTCTACTAATAAATCCATTTAAGATAGGGGGTAAGGATTTTTAGGGCATGCTTTATTTAAATCTATAAAATCGTTACACATATGTCATTATCCCTTATTTTTTGGGATGAGTATAACATTACAAAGTCAAGAAAGATATTGAATTTCTATAATATAACCTGCATCTAGGAGTTTCTTGACCTCCTTCTTGATGATCTAAGTCCTCTCGATATCGAACATTCTCGTCTTTTGTCTAATTGATTTATATGAGGGGTTGACATTAATGCGGTGTATAATACATTAGGGTCGATTCCTTGGAGGTTGAATGCTTTTCATGCAAAGACATCAATGTTTCTTCTTAGAAAATTGACCATAAGGTACTCCAGGTAGGGGCCATATATGTTTCGATGTGAGTTGTTTTGTTAAGGTTTCCTTATTCCAGCTCGATAGTTTTAAATTTCCCGATGAGCTCCACCAGAGTATCCTCCAACTTTCTCTTCTTATTAGCTTGGGTCTCCTCGAGTTCTGCTATAGAGGGATCCCCCAAGGTCTTTAATTATTGTCGAGTCTTCTTCTCACTTGACCCAATCAAAATATTGCAACACCTCCAAGCCTCTTTGATGTTGCACAATAGTTCGCATATGCCTGTTGGGATCAAAAAATTAATCTTCATATGGTAGATTAACACAATGGCATGAAAATCATTCAAGGCTAGTTGATCGATGATAACATTTTAAGCAAATAGAGCATCAACCACTAAATAGTTAACCATCAATGTCCTTCTCCGAGGCACCTCCCCAAATAACGTCGATAGATTGATAGATCCTTCTAAAATGATTTTTGATCCCCTAAACTCGATCAGAGTAGTTCGCACAGGCTCGAACTTCAACTACCCCATGTTCATTCTTTTCAAAGTAGAGAAAGATGATGTTGACTAAGCTGTTGTTATTGACCAAAATCTTCCTTACTTCAAAGTTAGCAATCTCCTCAGAGATTACCATAGGATAATCATCTTTGTGGTCGATATTCTTTCCCTCAAGATGGGTCAAGTCACTTTCAGTGAAGAAAATGGGCTCTGCACTCATCAATAGGTGGAATATTATTTCAATGAACAAGGCATTGGTCGATTCCAGCCTCTTTTGAGTTTGCCTTTTGGCTGAATTTGAGTCCCCCCCAATGACACCTCCCACGATTAGATAAATCACTCCTCAAATAGGTAGGCGATATTTGTAGGCAAATTTCTTTCTCTTATCCTCTTTCGTAAGGCTAATCGGCCTTTTTTTTCGGGGAGTTCGATTGATTTTTCCCCTTTCAACTTGTGTATCCATGGCTACATACTTCTTGAGATGGTCGTATCTAATAAATCTCTTGATCTTGTCCTAGAGGTTGAAGTATTCATCGTTGTCATGCCCCTTTTGTTTATGAAAGTAGCAATACTTCTTTGATTGTTTCATCACCTCAGTCTTCGTCAGCTTTCTCAATTTTTTTGAAGAGATTTTCATGTTGAATGGCAAATAGGACCTCTTTCCTTAGAATGTTGAATGGGTTATAGTCGTGGAAGTATTTTATTGAAGATTGATTTCTCTGTATTTTTTGTTGTCTCTTTCTTTTTTCTTTTTGTCAAACTCAAAGGATCAAAATGTAAGCTTATTCATCTCCTCCTAGATCATATACTTCTCCACTAGGTTGAGGAACTCCTCTATCAACCTCGGGTGCTCACACACCAATACATTGACGTATTTTTTATGTTTGAGTTCCAAGAATAGCACATCGATCAGAAACTCGATCCTAGAATTATCTATTTTGAGAACCTCTATGTTGAACCTTGTGAAGAAGTTACAAAGGGACTCTTCCTCATTCTACTTGATGGTTTGGAGGTAGGTATGGGGGAGTTTCGCATTTCTCTGGCTGGCGACCTGGAGTAAAAATTTATCACAAAGCTGATCATAGGAGTATATCAATGAGGCCTCCAGCTTCACAAATTAATCAAGTGTAATGCCCTAAAAAGTGGTCATCAGTATCTTGGCATGGATATACTCATTGTACCCGTGCAACTACATCATATGTTCAAACTGCATCAAGTGCTCATTTGGGTCTATTAAGCCATCGTATCTTAACAATCCAGTCAGGATTTTTATGTCAACAGCAATGCACTCGTTGATAATTTCTTGGATAAAAAAGAGCCTCTCTCTTGATAAGACCTCTGGGGGCCCTCAAGATTGGGTGCTCTCTCAGTATTTCTCTTCAAGATCTTATCGAGGCATCTGTTTAATTATTGAACTTGATAGGAGACCTCTTTCTACTCATTTCAATCAGCTTAGGTGGCATTTCAATCAAAATAGGGTCTTGCACGCTCGGCCCTAACGCACTATGATGCTCGAATAGGTCAGGCCGCTAAGTTTGTGGATTCTTCCATTTCTTTGTGGTGGTCTCATCTGGAACATTTGACCCTGTCGCGTTTCAGGGCTCAATTAAGTCAAATGTGGTGGTCAATGAAGTCATCAATTTTCTCTCTTAGCTCCAGTCGCCCCCTCTCTCCCTAGGGGCATTTGGGACTGGCTGCACTTCTAGTTGGTGGCCGCTTGAACTCCTGGCAACCATGTCTATCCCTAGGGGATCTTTCTTTCAGTGAAGACAGTTACAGGGTGGCATTGCCAGTTGGGGTTGGTACGATGGTGTGCCTGTTTAATGCAGCAGAGAGTTGGGCAAAAATTTGAGCAAAGATTTGCTCACTTATCAATTGTATCAACTAGAGAATAGTTAATGTCACAACTTGCTCCTTGGGGGCGCTGGGGCGTGGAAAGTGTGAAGTTTGTTGGGGCAGAGGGGGAGGTGGAGATGCGAACCTCCTATTATTCTCCCTCATAGATGCGGCTCTTCGTGTTTTCATCATTTTTTAGTTGCAATCTCAAAGTTCCCACAAACGGCGGTAAAATAATGAGGTTGAAAGTCGTATTTAGTGAAAAGAGATGTGTTTGGGCTAATTCGATCAGGAAGGTCGAACAATTCAATAGCAATATTTTTCGAGGTTTGAGATTTACAACAACAGCAAATATCAAACTAGCCGAGTGCCCCCGATGAAGGTACTCCGATGCTGAAGTTAGTTCTAATCGAAAGAAGATACTCGAACAGAAGATTAGGAGCGTATAGTATATTTTTCATTACCTAGAGAGTAGCTGGCAGTGAGGTATTTATAGCCTTCTCTTGGTGGATAATATGTCTAAGATGCCCCCATTAAGCGTAGAGGGCTCTTGTCCTTACTTGGGTGTTATTGGTCATTTTCAATCTAGTACTATTCCAGGTGACATCATCTCCTGGTTTTCAGGATGAACAACACTTTAGGTAGGCGCCTCCTTTCCAAAGTTGGTGGTAAAGACTATATCAGGTGGCATGCACCATTAATACGGATGCATGCTACTTGTTAGAACATTAAATGCGGCAAAGATATGAATTAACGTCGGAGTGAACACTCTGATCGACAACCATCAAACAGATAAGGAGGTCAACCAGAGCAATGGTTGTACAGTTGAAGCGATTTGAAGCCTCTAGTTAAGTGTGGTTGAGGGCTATTCGCTCAACCAGACAACTGTGATCGAGTGATTCCAGCTCAGTTGGCTCCAAGAACGATGTTGGGCCGTGCATGTTTAGTGGGCATGGGAGCCTTTTTTGAGGTCGAAAACTTGTTGGGCTAAACCTGTTGAGCTATCCTATATCAATAAGTGCTTGAGGCAGAATGGGACGGGGCGAAGCGATTGGTCCTAAATCTAAATATGCCTCGCATTATATGAAATTCATATTGGAACTCATACTGCTTCATACGGAGTGGGTTTTTAACCCACCCTACACGAAGTGGATGAGCCAGGGTGGGTTTGGTTGAAATTACCAAACCTAATAAAATGATAGTATTGTGTGCACATATATGATGAGAAATTCAAAATTAATATTAGAGTGTTAATATTTGCACTCTTCTACGTGAGTACTAGCATTGCTTATATTTTATAAATTATATTGTTTATTTACTTTGTCATAGAAATTACGATTTTTTAAATATTTTTTTAATATATTTGTTTAAATTTTAAGATACATAAAAGAAAAGATTATGATGAAATTTAAAAGAAAAAAGATAAAATAGAAGAGAGAGTAAAACAAACACCAAGAGTGAAGAGAAAATAAAACAATCTTGTCACTTTTTTTTTAAATAAAATCAATTTTATCAAATTATTAAAAAAATATCAAATTTTAATTAAAAATCTTCACACTTTACAAATATTATAAATTCTTCATCTCCAATTTTTATTTTTCAAAAAATTATTTAATTGCCCACATCACTTATTAATTTGTTCAATTTCTTGAATTCCTAAAAATCTTATTTTAAAATTTCAAAAAGTTTTTTTGAAATATTAATATTCATTTCAAATATCAAATATGAAATTAGATAATTTAGTTATATACTCGCCACATAATATGGAGTTATTACCATCTAACCATTTGATACGTATTGTCACTATATTATCAAATCTGTAGTTGATTCTATGTTCCGTATCAATAATTTTTTATTTTTTATTTATATATATAAGTATTAAAAGTTTACTAAATTCGAACATCTAATGTGCAGACTTTATACCATCTCGTCGCATGGTCAATGATTTTTGTAATAAGAATTTCAGCCACACAATCCCATTCAACTATAGTGCAGGACCAATGGAAGATGTTGACTGATTCTCGACATGTTGGAATGCGAGAATTCTGTGGGGACTCCGAAAAAACGGCGGACAGTTTGACCAACAAATTATTACCCGTATTTCTTCGTTGAAAATTTCAGGAAAAGTTACTAAAATTTTGGAAAATATATTTTTATATCTAAAAAATTTACCAAAATATTTTTCGATTCAACCAAATCCATCAACTCTTCACTCAAAAAAGTCCGACAGCTAATATTTTAACTAAATTATCCTTGACTTGTGATATTTAAAAAGTCAATAAATTATTTTTTAAATGAAAGTTTTTCTTCAAACCATTTAAATTGATTTATATCAATAATGATTTGATAATTTTAGCCTCAATAAATTAAATTTTTTGAAGAAATATATATTTTGAATCTTTAGATTTATATATAAATATATATTACAATAGGGACAATTTTAGTTTTTTAAATCAATTGTGCTAAACAAAAAGACTATTTTTTTTAAAAATTCATAAATTTAATTTTTGAATATAGCTAAAAATAAAATTAATTGTTAATAAATAAAGGATTTCTTAACATAACAAATTTAAGTGTAATTTTGTCCAAAAATAGGGTAAACATTGGTACTTGGTAGTTGGCTTTTTCAATAAAAAAGTAACTAACAGTAAAATTTATCCCCTTCCATAATATTATTAAACAAATATTTTGCTCCCAAAATATTCTCCACTGACATCCCGAAACAAAATAAATGTAACACCCCAAATTTTAAAATAATAAAATATTACAAAATATGAAATTGATAAATTTAGCTTGATTAATTTTTGGTTGATTTAATTTTCGCTTAGAATTAAAATATTTATAATTAAGAGTTTAGATCGCAGATAAAAAAAGGACTTGATTGTATGAAATTATAAAGCTTTGGGGGTCAAGATGACACAAATAAAAGCTCAAGGACTTAAAGATAACTTAGTTTGGGCCTAATTGATCGGAATCAAGAAATTTTAGGGGTCAATATGCAAGAATTAAAAATAGAAGTACTCGATTGAAGACTGTGGACCAAATTGAAGGCAGTTAAGAAGTTTTGGGGTAAAATTGAAGTCGGTCAAGAAATTCTGAGGCCAAATTGTAAGAAGCTGAAAGTTATTTCTATATATGCAACTAAGGATGAAATTTTATCTAATTCTCAAAATCAACCCAAGCCCTCCCCACTAGCGGATCGCCAGAAAAAGACCACCAAATCCAAAACTAATTACACGAAAATGTTCCTCTCCTCACAAGGAACCTAACCATACCAAGCACCACCAAAAACAACCGGCCAAATCACCGAAAAATGTAACCCGACGGCGGGCAAATGACTACTTCCAATGGCAAGAACGGACAGGAGGTAGAGGGGTTCTAATCAAAATTTTATGGGTAGCATGATGGTGGGGCTAATTTGGTGATTCGAACAATGGTAGTGTGTTAATTGAGGTGGTGGCGTGATGATGGCAAGCTAAGGTTACACAACGATTTTTGGTGTAATTGAATGGCCAAATGGCAGCCGGTTGAGTAATTATTTGACAGGTTTTACTCTTCATGATGAGGCACACCTAGTGGTGGTATTAGTTCAGTTTTCGACGGCGGCAGTCTCTGGGCAATTTGCTCAAAGTTTAATTTTGGACTTGTCTAGGCTATTTCAGTCGATGATTGAATTTTGATTTGACCCAATTTGGATAATTTTCAATAAGTGAATTTTAATTCGATTAATTTATTAAATGTAACTGAATTTTCAGGTCGAAGTCTAGTTATGACATGAATCGTGACCACTAAACAATAGTTTGGCCTAATTTATGGATTAATTTCATTAAGCCCAGATTATTAAATTATAGCTTGACTCAAGACGGTGATTTAATTTTATGAGTATTGAGCTAAGTTGAGAAAGATACATTTATATTTGTATCCATGGGCCTGATAGCAAGACCTATTATAAACTGAGTAGGATCATGCTAAATCAAAATTTTAAATTATGTGAATGTTGGGATGAAAATAAATTATCAGACTATTGTTGAGACCTTCCGTAAGATTTTAGCAACCAGTTACCGACATGTCAAGTTAAGGAATATGATAGGTAGTTGTCTTACATTCTATGTGACATGGAAATTGAGAATTATGATTGAGCAACTAGAGTAATTGAGGGATCTGGCCAAAATGTTTAAATATGTTAAGACTTATGATTTAGAAATCGCAATCAGTGTTAGGTTATGGTTATCTATTCTGAACTTTACATCAAGAAGGGAGCAAGGTCATGAGCTATTTAAACATCTAAGAATTATCATGATTATGTCAAAACACTTTTGAATTGATAAAGATGCTCGTTACATTTATAGTTAAGGATCAAAGGATTGATAGAATGACAACTCAAAGTTATCTTATGACAGTTCTCGGGCTGACTAGGAAGCCATGACTTGAGCGACCACGAGTAGGAATTCATCTGCCTTTATCAGGTGAGTTTATACTCAATAGTATGAGAATCTTTGCTGGGGAAAGAATTTAGATACCTGTTACTACATCCTGTTCATTCGCTTCCTTTCAATCTCTGTGTTAAAAATAGTACTCCACATTGCCCTTTCATATTGAGCACTTATGTTGTCTTTGATTGATATCGCTTTATCTTAAATTAGCAATTGTGTTGAGGAAGTTAAAAATGATTTCAAAATATATATGTTTAGTGCCATGTTTTCTTTTAAACCAACCTAGTGCTGAGTCAGTTTTAAGATAGCCTGGCGATTTGATTTATGCCGTGAAATGCTGTTGAGCACTGATTATTGGTCACTGATACTGAACTGATTATTGATACCCTTGGGGATAGGCCCTGGGATTGGTACCAAAAGACGATTGGGCGGTACGGACCGACAGTGGCTAGTCTCCGACCGATACCCTATTCTAGTTATCATGTTTCCTAGCCGGTCGGAGGTAATTATCTACGAGCGGGATAAGATATGTAGCTGGACATGCCATTTATTTATAAATATCTGAGCTGTTCACTTGAGCTAGAGGAATAAGGATTTCTGTGTTGTTTTAGAAAGTGGAGAGACAAGGTGGGAGAACTACTAACATGTTTTGTAAAGGTATTATGAAATTTCATTTTTAGTGTTATTTAATTTGGTTTTTGTTCTTTAACTTATTTGCTATTCAAGTTCTTAGCTCAATGTTTATGTTTTGAAACCTCAGCAAGAGATAGTGAATTTTGTGAAGTTTCATCACTAGTATGAACAGTGATGGGATGAATCACCCTTAAATTTTGAATAAAATGTTCTCTAACAATTACTAAAAATATTTATATTTCTACTTACCTCTACTATTTGTGAAACTATCGCCTTGTTGTTATGGTCAAATTACCTCACTAAGTCATTTAGACTTACATTATCTTGTTGTCTCTTTTGTTATTTACCCTAAATAGAATCACGTAACAAAGATAGGCTGACCCAACTAACATGAGGTAATGAAGGTAATAGAAGTGCCGAGTGCCATTCAGGATATTTTGATTCAGAATTCGACACTTGATAAACATTGTTGTAGAAGTTAATTATTTTGAAGATTTTGAGGAGTACATTTTTTGTTATGGTAAGAGTGGTGATTTGAGGTAGGTAGCACCTCGATCGAAAGCAAACACCTCCTGATCGGGGCATTAATAATCATTACATTCTCCAATTCACTTTCAAAAACACCTTTTTCTAAAAAAAAAATTTCGCCGTTCACCCAAAATATAAACAAATAGAGATTAAACTTTTTTGGCACACTGCTCATATTTCTTCAAAGTAAATCAAGAATTAATCTCCTATACAAAACTTTTCGTCATTTCTTTAGTACTTTGAAACACTTGTGGCATGACTTGTTGCGTTGGAAAATGACCAAATGACGTCAAGAAAATAACTCTAAGCATAAGAAATGCTAAAGAACGCCATTCTTACTTTAACCATAAGAAATTATTATTTTAATCCATAACTTAAAAATACCAAATAAATGTCAAGAAAACAATTTCCAGTTCTTACCTCCCCTTTTAAATTATTTATAGTTAAATATATTAGTGAACACTGACCACGCCACGCATACGTACACGACCTTTAGGAGATGGTAAGTATTTTGAATACAATATATGATTTTCAGACAAAAAAACGCGTTTTGTTTCTATGCATCCAAACAAATATCAATTGAGACTGAATCAGCCTAAGTGCAACTCAAATCCATTTTGAAGTCAATCTTTGCAGTTATGAATTAATCAGATTACAGATATTTGATGTTCATTGGTCATAGGTGTGCATGCAAATTGTAAGCACATCTAATGCTTTTTATTTATCATTTTCCTTTTTCTTTTGATTTTTCATAAATATGAGGGTAATAATATTGTTAAAATACACATGTGAACCATATATTTATTAACAATTCA
>JACGDI010005466.1:139343-159054 GCA_014898725.1 Jacaranda copaia | reverse complement strand
TTTTTTTTTTTTTTTTAGTTATGTCATAATTTTATTATTGATAGTAGAGGAAATATTAATATTCTCAGTGAGAATAACAAAATTATATTATCTTTTACTTTAAAATTATATTAAGAGTATATTTTTATCTTATAAGTTTAAAGTAAAATAAACATAATAATATTTCAGGATTATATTTTTATTTTATATTTAGTGTTATAAAAAAATATTAATGACAAGCAGTAATTAATTATATAATGAATCATGATCAAGCTCAATATTTTTTAATTGAACTTGAATTCCAACTTAAAACTTTTCAAATTTTAGTTCAACATCCGCTCATATAAGCTCCTATCTTAATTGATGGATTGTTATGATGTTCAAACACTATAAAGATTACCCTATTCAATGTTGGGCATGAACACAATTTGACATGGTATATCAAGCACAACTAAAAAGTATGTCTGATAGAGTCAGGACACAACTAGGTTTTTTTTATTAGAATTTTATATAGCTTGAGCGACTATTATATGATAACAAATTCTCATATAATGTATGGAGTAGATATAATAATCTTGGTGTTTTAATGAATTTGAATGACTAGACATGCTAAAAAAAAATAAAAATTATTAATATAATACTAAGTGACAATCCAAAATTGATACTATTTATATATATTAACTAACAAAATATTTTACTTTTTAGTTAGAACTTGTGTTTTAAGTTGTCACTTCGACATGTTTTTCAATATAAATAACTGTCATAAATGATAGAGACAAATTTATGATCACTAAATTATCAGTATACACATGCCATTTGTTGTCAATTATCGCAATTTAAACCACTAAATTTTTGTTATTATTAAATTATAATATGACAAAATAAAAATTTTAATCGCTTTAGTAATAAAATAAGAGTTCAGGTCACTTGATGTATCCCATTAACTAACTATTTTCAATTTTAGTCACTTTTTTTTTAAACTAATATTACACTTTTTTGTGTTTGCAATTTTCAACGTATAATGTCTGATACTTATTTCCAATAAGAATTAGAATGATGAAAATTTTCTTTTGTTCTAGTCATTTGAATATAAGATGTGTTTATATTAATTAAACATTTTTTGAAAAAGAATATGGCGTTGAAATGAAAATTTTATACATCGAATGTCCCCTCACTTGATGCAACAATATGACCTTAAATTACCATCTTTTTAATCACTGATGCGAACATAAAGTTTGGACCGGAAACAGCCTAAGACAAAATATTGGACCAAATTTATAACAGAAGTGGATTAAATCCGTTAAAAAAAATAAAAAATTGAATCATAAATTCTAACCAAGACACATACAAAAGGACATGCCTGCACAAAATTAAACAGAATAAAGTGAAAAAATGCGACCACTTCATTCCAATCAACATTTTCAAGTCAAATTATCCTTTGTATGAAAAAAGGAAGTACGCGACATTCTATTAAAATTTATTTAAAAAAGGGGTACTTGATCTCGTTCTTTCTGTCAAATTTTAATGCTTTTCCTCAGGTATCATGGGATTTTCGTTACAAAAAATCCGAATAATTCCTACACTATTATTTGATTTGAAATGCAGATCAAAGAAGCAGCTCAGCTCCACATATTTTATTGATGCAAAATTTCGGATACATATTATTAAAAATATTTAAGAATTTTACTTATTCAACTGCTACTATAAGATTCCATGCTGGGCCAAAATGCATAATCGAAATGGGATGAACGGGGAGAATTTACTAGTAACACTGCTGTACAGTCCCGTCTCTTCGTTCCAGAACGAAAAAGACGGTCAACGAGCCCAACGATTTTCCCATGCACAGTTGGAAGAATTTGGAGAGGAGCACACTTTCCAGTCGTCCCTTTGTGGACGGCAAAGACTTTGAATATTGCTGAAAATGCCATTGAATATCTTATCACAGTATATATATTATATGTAGCCTATAGGCCCATTTTAACTTCTTAATATATTCAACAACTACTACTTCCACCACCTCCTCCTTTATTTTGCCATCACAAAGCTTATGCAGTTTGATGGGCCAAAAGAGCTGTTAGCATTTGCATGATGGGCAGATCAAGTGATTTCAAATTTTGGGAAGAAAAGTCACCTATTGATCATCATTTCTGTGGTGATGACGCAGAGTTAGAACTTCAGAATGTTGACGATGAAGTGAGGCGATTGTGGACAAGGGCACCAATTGATCACAGCTGCGAAACGTCCCCTTTGCTGCCACACAAGCACCAATATAGTTGTCTGTCTCCAACCTCACGATTAAGGGCTATCATGGACGGTAGAAGGGAGCTCATGGAGATGATCAAGGACATGCCGGAATCTTCATATGAACTGTCGTTGAAAGATATAGTTGATGATCAACAAAATGGTGAAGAGGAGCCAGAGAAGGTAGAAAAAGTAGCAGAAGAAAAGAAAGTGAAGCATAAGACGGAAAATAGAATCACACAGAAGAGTAAAAACACGAAGGGTAATCAAATATGCAGGAGTGGAAGCATGGAGAGTGAGGTCTTCCTATTAAAGATGTTCTTACCTGTATCACTGATTTCAAAGAAGAAGCCCAAAGCAAGAAAACACTCAAAAATTTGTCCCGCGCAGCCACCCGAGGGGTCTGAGAAACAAGTAACTAAAGATTGGAGGACGATGATACTTCAAGCTGTAAAAGATATGCGGAACAGGCCAAAAATCAACAGAAGCACAAGTGATATCAGTAGCAATACAACCAGGTATGCTTTCAGTAATCTTTGCTCTTAGTAGTAAACGGCATACAAAAACCAAGGCAAAACAGTATTTTCATGAGAGAACTTTTCAAAACTCTATGCCCGTTTAATTATTGACTCTGACAAGCAGAAACATCAAAAGCTAAAAGTCATTTCTCAACAAAATAAATTTTGGGGACAAAAAAATAAAAATAAAACCTTAAAAAACCACAACCATACAATGATCTTTTTGCAAAAGATACATGGATGATGACTGCACATAAAATTAAAGTGAACCTCATTCAAGCACTGGATAGACTAAAAATAAAGCTTAGAAAACACCAGCAAGCCCCAGCAAACCAAAGAACAGAGAGCATCAGATGAGTGTGTCAATTTGCAGCAAGCACATAGAACAGGACTTAGACCCTCAAATTGACAATCTATGATAATTAGCCTTGCAGTTATAGATCTTAATATATCAAAAGCTGCAAATAGGGCGTGCATGTACATATTTTAGCTCAGCATGTCCACTAGAAGTAAGCATTAAATAGCCTCCAGTATTTAATCAACTTTCTTGCGATGCAGTTTGGTCGAGAAGACCTTGATACCTTGGCGATGGTCCTTCCGCAAGAAGAAAGGCAAATCAGGCGGACTAAGTGGGTGCCTGTTCTGAGCGAGTGCAGCAGAGTTGCAAAAGATGACATTTGAAACAAGCGCAATAAGAAGCATATGTAGGAGATTGTGCACCCAACTGTTCAAAGCTCAGATGCCTGCTGAGCACCAATAGAATATTGCCAAGCAAAGGAAGTTGAATTCCCAAAGTTATACAAGTAGTTTTCAATAAAACAAATAAAGCCACAATTACAGACTGCAAAGACCAACAAGATTTAGATGTCAATAGTAGTGATCTGACAGAATATTACTACTTTTTTCAGATTCCATGCAGGTTCATCTTCCACTGTTCAGTCATTAACAAAATCAATGTATCACAAGAACCTGTGCAAGCAGTCGTAATATAACCATCACAAGATGAATAAATATTGTAATGCTCGGTTGGCTGATTTGACTAAATAAACACTACTGCTGAGCATCAGTTGAAATCTAGCACTGTAGATTTTTGCATGATGAACCATATGAAGAATGAAACAAAAGAAAAGCTAATAACTTTGATACAACCCGTACAACGCAAGCATGGGGTTGGATCCTTCCTAATTCTATGCACCATCGTCAGTGTCATCTAAAACAGCTCCTCTTACTTTAGACCTGCCAAAGGAATCAGGATCATCAAACGAAACCTTAAGCAATTGATCAAACAATCTGGATACAATAGTAACCTGCGATGTGCCGGTACAACACGGTTGGTTCCTTTTGTTGAGCTTGGGTTGTAAGCAGCATGCTTGTCTGCAAGTATATATATGATATTTGTTAATTCAAGCAAGAAATGCAAAAAGACAGAAATTGCAAGTTAAGAAAGAATTAAACAGAGAGCAGAACCTAGTCAATAAATACGAAGTAGGGGAGTTTACAGTTGCATTCTCACACCCAGAGAGAGAGAGACAGAAAGTAAAATAATCAATCCAAAAGTGGGCCTTCACTACAATATTTACAGCCAAATGCTGAACGTAATAGAAACCAAGACAGATGACAGCTCCAAGCATATTTTAAACTGGTATCAATTGCTTATGTTTCATCAAGAAATTTGTGACCATATTTAAAATATATATTCTGCTTTTGGAAATGAATCTCCCTAGCACAAAAGAGAGATCACATGTATACCAGACCTGAAAATTTTGATATAATCTGCTCTGCCAGTGAATTCCCAACAAGCACAAAAAGAGAGGTCACAGATTACCAGATCACTTACACATGCACATACATATGGATGTTGTGCTCCCTATAGGCTTGACAAGAATTTGGTTACTTGTTAAACCTTCTTGTTTCCAATGTGCTTGAGCAATGGGATTGATCATTGTTACAGTTCAACAAACTTAAATTAATACTCCCTCCCTCTAACTTTCAGTTCCTAAAATTTTCAGTCAATGTAATAATAACAAGCCGGACAAAAGGTTAAAAGAGTCCCAAGTCCAAGAGACCAACCTCAACGCAGAAAGTAAAAGATGATACAAACAGCCATCTAATATAATCCAATGTATTGTTGATGTTAGACATGGAAGTTATCAAAGCAAGTTGTGCCATCTAGATGGTAAGGGACATATACTTCCTTTCTGAAGTTGAAAGTTGAAACACAGTCTTCATCAACATCAACATTCCCTTTTCTAAAGATACAATACCTGGTGAATCTTGTGAAACCATTACAGATGTAGAATCTGAAGTTTCTCCATCATTTATCTTCTGTGACTTGTGCTTTCGTGAATACAGTACCATGTCTAACTGCTTCTGAAGAGTGACATTCTTTTCCTGTCAAAGACGTGTAAACAACTTTTGAATAGCGAATTCTCAATCATGAATATGATGATAGATGTGCAGCCATCAATATGACAAGAAATGGCATTAGAGTTAATTACACAGAAAAGCAATTCAGGCATCATTTTTAAATTTTATTCCACAGCCTAGTGCACAAGTTAATTCAAGTCAAAGCAGTAACTCAGACCTCAGCCTGAAACAGACAAAAGAGACAACAAAGTATTTGTTGCAAAATATTACAAAGGGTAAAGAGAAAGTAACAAGATCAAATTTATCTAATCAAGAAAATGTAACAGGACAGTATTACGCTAGGTGTCAGCAATCAGATCGAGGGCGTCAATTTCAAAAATACTGCTCTCTATTTGCGTCTAGTATATTATTACTAACATAACAATGGGTTTTAGAAATCATTGCTTATTTTGGTGCCAAATCGTCTATGAAACTCCAGAACATATGTTTCGCACTTGTTGGTTGATAAGCTGTGCTCAAAAGCCTAATTCTAGCACTAGAAAATAGAAGGATTTCCCACTGCACAACAGTTCTTCCTAACTAACTCAGCTGCCCCACACACCGATTGCCAAAACAAAAAGTAGACATCCTCATGTGCCATTGTCATGTACTACGGTGGGATCCTTACATTCCAAACAAGCTATTTCATATTGCAGGAAAAGTTAGCCTTAGCCATTCAGAACTCTTGCTCCTCATACCAATGAATGTACAAATCTTTCAATGACAGAACTGAAAAACTATGACCAGATCATCCTGAAGGCTGACGCAATGGGAAGAAACAGCATTTGGAAGTTTTGCTGACTTAACATCCAGAATTCACCTAGTGGTGTCAATGAGAAATGAGAAAATTACGTTGCAAATATAAATATCATAAGCACAAGCCAAATACCACAAAAGAACCAGTCATACCATGAATGGCGAAGATTACTTCATCTAGAGCCCAAATTATAAAATGGAAAAAGAGAAATGGCAGGGGGAAACTGCAGAACCAATTTTACAATCATTAATTACAGGAATAATAACCATTCTCTCATCATAACAAGACATTACCAAGATACTAGAGAACAGTAAGAAATTTAAAAATTCAGAGTTCCAATTATCTTGTGGCTAATTAGTTAATCTTAATAAATGCAAACATATTTATTAAATTTGCACAATAAGTTAGAAACAACTAAATACAACATCTGAATCAAATAAGCGTCCAACAAAAGATAAAGATTGATCCAGTTTTGAGGTACCAAAACCACTAAAATCAGAGACAGCTTGGAATACCTGTTCAGCAGCTACAACTATTGTCAACTGATATTTGCTCTCTTGCTCTGGAGACACACACACAGATGAAAGATTTATCAAACACATGGAGACAAAAATAATAACAAATGAAGAAAATTTAAGACCACTGGACTGACTGGAGAAGGTACACACATAGTTCCTGCCACAGATAACACAAAATCCAAATCATATATGATAACAATTTGCAACCAATATCCATCATAGGAGCTGTATTTTATATGAATAACTGAATAATCAAAGAAATTTACAGTTTATTACAATGAGAACACCACCGTAAAATTCCACGTCACTAGTTGGTTGAGGAGCTATTTCTGTCACAGTCATCTATGATTCACAAATCTTCTTCCCCTTGCACAGAAGGAAAAGCTATTCTCACATGTCTATGTACTGAATGAATATTTACCACAGTATTCTTTTGTGAGTTAAAATCTTAAACATAGAACACTAAGAGAGAAAAACAATACCCAGTTTCAAACTTTGTTTACAAGGCAAAATAAACACTACAGATTTTTACGTCTGCCATGACCAATGAAGATTCAGTTACCTTGAATTAGGATTGAGAAAGATGGGACCATGGGATGATTGAAACATAGAATGAGGTAAAGGAGTCATTTGTAGCTACATTACACTACAAAGTGATATATAAAAGCATATATGTATATATATATTATATATATCACCCCTTTCTAAATATGCTGTTCCCTTAACTTAACATGAGTCAGTAAAGTAAGATTTTCTGGTCCACTAACAAGGATGAAACCAAATTAAAATCAAAAAACATACTAGGTCATTAGCATCCTTAAAAAGGAAAAAATAACAATTAATATCATGTTAGCTCATACTAGGCCTATCCAAAAAGTTGCTGAGCGCTCGCAAAGATACTAGAACACAAAAAGATGCATTAAAAGATATACTAGGTACTGGTAAGAGAAATGTTGGAAACTATTCAATTCATAAAATTCCACTGCACCCTATTTCCTAATTTTATTTTTATTCTACCCATTCGTTGGTTGATTGAACCCTCCAACATGGACAAAGACTCCTAGTGAGAGAAAGATGGGAATTATTCATACCAGTCTCAACAGCAGTTCTTGCATAAACCATATTTGCCACAGGAAAAAGCAGGAAATACAAAATCAACACTTCTATTAGCAACATCAAGCATCTTACCAAATCTTAATCAACTATGCTTGGTCTACCCACTCTATTCCTATTTAATCAGGAAAAGAATCAAAGGTCCACCCAAAAATGGGTCTTAAAAGATCAGAAAAATGTTTGATACGCAATAAAAATTCTCTTGGTAAATGAAGTTAAAATAACTTTACCAGAAGTGAGAAGAACCATAATTATTCTTCAATAGCATCAGGCAGTGGTATTATTAAGGACAAAGGCATCAAAACTGAAGTAAATAAGTTAAAGAAACAAATCAACTACAAAATCCTAGAAATATAACAGGTGCAACAATAAATTAGCTATATTATGTTCTGCCTATTGATCAATTCAATAATATGAAATTTCCAAATTATGCAATTCTTTCTTTTGCTAAGTTCATAAACATTATATTACTCTTCATATGCAAAATAAGCAACAAATGCATCCTATTCTAGTTTACCAAATCATTTTAAGATCATGTAAAATCCAAAGTCTTATCAACATCCAGTCATCCGAATAATCTAGACAGAACTAAAAAAGTATATAAGCTATAAGATAGAGACGGCAGGAACACAGAACCAGGTACAGAACCCTCTTCATTAGAAAAAATCCACAAAGTTTTGTCCCTTAGTCTGGAAAAAACTTTAAAAACTTATGGAATTATATTCCAATAAAGAAAAGTTTGCCCGTCCTTAAGCGGAGAATTCACTTGAGATACTGGTCATGTAGGGGGCATCTATTGACTAGCTTGAGATGAAGAAATAACACTCCTTAGCAACGTAGTCAAATGGGATACCTTCTGTAAGTGAACTCTGCACATCCTTGAATTCTTTGTATAGCTCCAGTGAAAGGTTCGCCATTGCCTCACCAGCAGCTCCATCAACAAGTTTACCAAGGGAAATAGAGATTCGTGGCATTCCTTTTGCTTTTTGGGCAATTAATTTTGCATAAGAAGCACCTAAGATCAGAAAGGACATGAAATATAAAATTTGACACATTTTTTATTCATAAGCTCAGATACACATACTCATAGGCTGATCAAAAAATAGATGGCACATCATCATTCTTCCACATGATTTTAATGGTTAATACCTTTGGAAAGTCAAATTTTGAAACATGGTGCTCAGATACTCATGGCAATTACTGACACTGGAAAAAACCAATAATTATCAGAGAATGTACACAAAATAAGACTAAGTTATGGTAGATAATGCATTGAGAAAAGCCGGAACTTGAATTAAAGATGAACTGTCAACGATTTTCAGTAAACCAAGGAGGCTGGCATTTCTACATTCATAAACTCAGGAATCAGTCAGAATTCTATTTTTGTATGTGAAACACCACAAAAGTATGTTTCTAGATTTCTTTGTGATGCAGGATATCAGAAAAGCACGCTGCTGGTTTGCTTCCCATCAAGTTTAGTATGAAACATTTCCCCCTCAAATATTTCATTTACTCACGTAATGGACATGCTATGGTGGAAAAGCACATTCAATCTTCCAAAGCAAGAAATAATGATGTGGGCAGTACAAGACCAACTTCAAAGGCAACCTCTTTCCATAATATATTTTCCAAATAGAAAATACAATGTTCATAAACAAAAGAGTGTGAGCATATCTCCATTACAGTTTTAGATTCACAGATTTCAGAATTTATATGACCCCTCAATCACTGCAATCAACTTCCTGAAGACAAATGAAGTTTTTGGGTTCAACAGGACTTCTTGGAAGGGAAAATGTTTTGGAAGCTAGATACATCTGCAGCACTTACTGATACAAGCTGAGTGCAGCTTGAGGTGCACTGAGAGTAACTCCACTTGATTCGTCAGCAGATGAGAAGTTTCACAATTGGCATACAACAGACAAAACACTGTTCAGATAAATGTACTTTCCAAATAATCATTATGTTCATATGTGTGGGGTTTTGTAAGTGATAACCTCCTTCTGATCCATCACTTGAAACCCTTGCTAAAACAACTAGAACCAACAATGAAATTCTCACCACCTCCATAATAGGGAAACAACTAGACCACAATTAATTATAAGTCGAATTATTCAACCAAATCTTAGCAAATAAAAATGCTGTGTTTTTGCCTACATTAATTGCAATAGTTTCTATCAAGCATCAAACGCAAACAATCTACCCACATTAGACTTTCCCGATTCAAGAAATGCACAGGTAACCAACGTCATCTGTCAACAGCAAAATCATATTTGTCTTGAGATAATAAATAAAGTTGTTTAGCATAGAAATCACAGCCAACATACTAAGTGCGATTCTTGCAACTAGAACTAGTTAATAGATGCAAATGAAAGGAAGAAATTGGATGTTTAAGAAACATAAGAATCCAGGTATCTACTCATCCAAAATTTTGATATGAACCAAGACACCAAGTTATCCATGAAAGAAGAAGAAAAACTTTTTGCCCAAATAGAATACATTAGATGTTTCTTGCTTATTTTAATTGATTTTGGTGTAAAATAAATAGGAAAGACAAAGTCATAAAGTAAGAAAAGCATTCCTACTGTACAGGTGCAACACAAATCTAATTGGCCAATCTCATGTCTTAATTAACTGTCCATGCACGTAAATTCTCACCGCATCTCCAGATTTAACAATTAATATACATTAATAGCATTAGAGAACATCTTCCAGGAAACAAGATATTCTAGATGCAAGTATTCATCAACGAGAAAGAGAAAGAAAACAGTAATCTGTTCAACAAAAAGTTATAAGCTACACCACCCAAATGCAGTTCAGTGAAAAGGCCCCTTCAATAACCACCAAGCCACTTGGCCACTGCATGCACGCACAAACTTGCACAACACTAGGAGGGGGAAGAAAGGAGAGTGTATACATTATCAAGTTTTTTAACTTTCCTAATTCAAAAATAATTAAAATAAGACAAATGAAATAATCTTCAATTTTCAGAGGCAATACAGTAGGACAAATGTGAAATTTCTCAGCTTTCTGTTTTAGTTCCTCTCTTAATTCTCCTCTTCAGAGCAAACTAGAACACCCTAAGATATCATCAAAAAGACAAGATCAGAAGTATTTAATTACCTCCTGATTCTGACAAACCCTCCATGATGAGCTTCACATCTCCAGATTTCAGGGAAGTTGTGACGTAGTCTATAAATTCAGACCACGGGCCACCTATTCCGACATCATCCCTCTATATATTAAAAACAAAGAAACAAACAGCGATCAGTTACATCATAGTTAAACACAAGTATATAACATTATACAGAAGGTTTAGATCAAACAAATTAAAGCATATCATACAAGCATTCATATCTTTAATAAAATGTTTCAGTCTCAATCACAAGACTGATCTGGTATTTATGCTAGATAACATCTAACATCATATTTGAAATACTCCCTTAACACATAAACCATTTCCCAACACTCCCCTAAGATTGGTGTATGGATATTATCTGTTCGTGAATGTTATAAGAAACTCATAACCCCTTCAATGGCTTTGTGAACATGAGCTGTCTTATCCTTTTATTTACGTGTGAAACACAAAAGAATTTCTATAAAACATTGCGCAAAGTGGCAATCACGTCAACCGGCTTTTCTTTCTCATGAAAGATTTGAGACAATATAGAGCTCAAAAGTGGTTTGTTTTATATCACCCACTAGATCAGGCAACAACATTCTGGTTCTTACTCTTCCATGAAATGAAATTGCCTCAAACGAACATGCAGTTAAAAACAGTGTGCCTCCCTCACATATTGCCCCAAATAATCAGCATCTGTATAATGCTCAAGTGACCAACCTTACCAGGTGCTCCTTCCAGATAAACATCATAATTATTTGAAACAGCATTCCGACGACTATAAGATGAGGAACTGAGAAACTGTCAAACCACACGAAAAGCAAAAGAAAGATTTGTTCTGTTCAATATATGCTATCAAATTGAACCCAAAGTACATTAAATCTTGTTGTCTATTGTTCATTTTGTGCTTGGATTTTGTTTACCTTTTTGTATTTCTACATCAATCAATCAGATTGGATAACAAACTGACAAACCAACCTCTAACTTCCCTAACTCTTTTGTCCCTTGTGACAACAATATAGTCAGCATAAAGAACAAAGTGAACCTTAAACACTAGGGGATGTCTATTGAAGACTAAAAATTCAACAACATATCTCAAAAAAATTCACTTACTAATTTTATAACATGCATAACGAATCACGTCATTAGAAAATCCAGAACACTAAGCATTTTACTTAGCAAATTGTATGATGAATCAATTTCAAATGACAGGAATGTGCTAAGAACAAAAGTCATTCAGATGAAGGAGGAATTTACAGTTAATAAAACACACCAACTCTCTCTTTCTCGAAATTTCACCGCACATCGGATGACTTCTATTACCAAAAACTTTCTCCATTTTTTGGCACATGATTGTTTGTAATAAAAAAATTACATAATGTCAGTTTACTAAGGGACTTAGAAACCTATAAATATGGCTTGGGGCTTAATGTAAATTAGTGATAGAATGATAGTGTGGTAATAGTGTGTGAGTGATATACTTGTGAGGTTTGCTCACTTGTATACACACATATGCACTTTGTTATTGTAATAATATATATAAATTTTGTGCCTTACATTTTATTTTTATTACTTGGCATCTATTTTTTTTCAACAAGTGGTATCAGAAAAAGTGATCAAGGACCGTTGACGAGGTCTTCAATAGATATCAACTAAGGTCCAAGAAAGCAAGTGCAAAAGGTTAAGCAACCAAATAAAATGCATTGCATTGAGGTGTCACCGCAATCTAGAATTGTGAAGCCAGTCGATCTGAGATCAAGCTTACTTGGTCAAGGTTTACCAGGTCAAAATGGCAAAAATGGCCACTTCAGTAAGTGAAATTGAATAATTTAATAATAATAATTATAACACATAGAGTGTTTGTATGCAGTTTTACCTGCTCGGTTAAGATTTATGGAGTATCGTAGGGGGAAATGAAACTTAATCTCCAACTGAAGAAGATGATTTAAAAAGATGAAAAGTTCAAGCTGGAAAAGCTATGTATGCTTTACCAATAGTCGTGGAAGATGATTTATTGCAGCGGATCAAGGATGTAAAAACACCAACAAAAGCAAGGGTTTCACTTTTAGGGATATTCGCCCAAGCCAATGATGTATGACATGAGTTAATGCCGACAACATAGAATGATATGACAATAAGTTAGTACTTTACTAAAGTTAAATTTTTATGTCAAAAAATTTTCAAATTAGATTCTCAAAATGCAATCACTGAGACAAGAATGAAAAGGATAATAATTCATAAGTTGCGACATGAATTTCTTGGTTTTGTCACGGCAACTCGTGGATGGGATCATGAGCCAACTTTAAAAAAATTAGAGAATATATTGACAAACCAAGAGGCTTTAGACAAACAAATGTCTAAAACTTCAATTAACATTGAAGAGAATGTACTTTATAGTGGCAGAAGAAGTGTCCTAAAAGATCAAAAGATTGTAAGACTAAAAAATAAGGGACATAATGCAAGCAAGGAAGATTTCAAAGGAGGCCATAAGGAAAGAGTTGGTAATAAGGGGGAGTGCAACCAAACCAAGATAAAATAGGACTTAGGAGATAAGACTTCCCGTTTTAGAAACAACCAATGCCATAATTACGGTAGGAAAGGTCATTATACTCAAGATTATCAATACAAACAAGCAAAAGAAAACATGGCGACCTTTTCATATATTCAAAATGAGAGTGAAGAGGAATGGGATTTCCAAGCCTCCTTTGCTGCCTCAGTAGAAGAATAAACGATAAAGGAAGTGGCACTCTCCTGTCCAAAGGAAGAGACTGCACTCACAACGATAAGTAAGAACTTGATCAATTATAATGATGATTGGATTGTGGATTCCGAATGCTCTAATCACATGACTGGAAACAAAGAAAAATTATTAAGAATGTTCGAATACAAAGGAGGACAGGCAGTAATTACAGCCAATAATTCTAAATTACCAATCACTTATATTGACAAAACGGGAATTGTACCTCGTCATAGCCCGCGACAAGTGCAATTGCAAAACACATATCACGTGCAAGGTATGAAAAAGAATTTATTATCAATTTCACAACTAATAGCATTCGGAAATCTTGTAGGTTTTGGGCCAAGTGACTTAAAGGTATACCCAAATCTCAAATTGACATGCACACCTCTTATAGAAGGGTGAAAAGTATAATCTGTTTATGTGATGTCAACCCAAGATGCCTATTTGGATAAAACTCGCAAAAATGAAACAATTGATTTGTGGCATGAAAGGTTAGGGCATGTGAGTTACCACAAATTAAAGTTAACAATGAAGAAATCCATGCTCAAGGGACCTCCTCAGCTAGATGTTCGAGAGGACATAGCGTGTGTAGGATGCCAATATAGGAAAGCACACCAATTGCCTTACAAGGAGTCAAAATACAGAGTTAAGAGACCCTTGAATTGGTGCATTCAAACATACTTAGCCCGGTAAAACAACCATCCATCAAAGGCTTGTGGTATATGATCACCTTTATTAATGATTTTTCAAGGTACGTATAGATAGATTTCTTGAAAAAAAAAATCAGAAACATTAAGTAAATTTAAGAAATTTAAAGAGGAGGTGAAAAAAGAACTTGGTTGTAGAATAAGATGCCTACAGATAGATAATGGAGGTGAACATACCTCGCACAAGTTCACAAAATATCTAAAGGAATGCAAGATAAGTAGATAAATAACTTGTCCAAATACGCCATAACAAAATGGAGTAGCAGAAAGAAAGAATAAACATCTCGCAGAGATATGTAAGAGTATGTTGCATGCAAAGAATGTACCACCTCAATTTTAGACCAAGTGTATGAAGACAGTTGCAACTGTGATCAATAGGTTGCCTCAAGCAAAACTTGGATTTGTATCACCATTTCAAAAACTATGGAAGATCAAGCCCACAGTGAGTCATTTTCAAGAATTTGGATGCGTATGCTATGTTTTTATCCCTGATAATCTACATATCAAATTCGATAAGAAAGCAATAGGCACCATATTTGTGGGCTACAATAATGAAAGAAAAGGCTAAAGATGTTGTGATCCTACAACAGGAAAGTATTATGTTTATCAAAATGTGGTGTTTGATGAGTCATCAACTTGGTGGACACTGCATTAGTAATATTGCCCGATTCAAGAGAAATTAAGGAAAAATAGAGAAAGAATATGACGAAGATGAAGATAACATGCGTCCGAGTGTGGTAGAAGTTGATAAAGTAAAGGAACTTCTTTCATATAAGAAAGCTTCCTTAAAGGAAGAATGGAAGAAGGCCATGGAAGACCCGGTAGAGGCTTTAAAACAAAATGAGACTTGAAAATTAGTACCAAGGCCCAAAGACATAAAACCCATATCATGCAAATAGGTTTACAAAATTAAGAGTAAACCAGATGGATCAATCAAGAGATATAAAGCATGATAGGTGGCTAGAGGATTTTCTCAGAAGTGTAGGTTGGATTATGATAAGACATTTAGTCCGGTAGAAAAGATCACTGCAATACATGTTCTTTGGGCATTAGCAACAAGCAAGGACTAGAAACTCTAGCAGATAGATGTGAAGAATGCATTCTTGCATAGAGAATTAAATAGAGTAATATACATGAAACAACCGCAAGGTTTTAAGAGCAAAACACATCCAACTCATGTATGCAAGTTGAAAAAGGCACTTGATGGGCTAAAACAAGCACCAAGAGCATGGTATGGGAAGATAGCAGAATTTCTACCTCAAAATAGCTACACTATGGCGCCAGTAGATTCAAGCCTACTCATGAAAATTCAAAATGACAAGATCGCAATCGAGCTTGTCTATGTGGATGATCTAATCATCACAGGAGATGACAAATAAGAGATACATCAAATTAGAGCCAATTTATCAATTCGATTCCACATGAAAGCAATTGGGGAGTTGAGGCACTTCCTTGGGCTCAAAGTAGAAAGAGTTAAAGAACGGATATTCTTATATCAATATAAGTATGCTAAAGAACTACTTGAAAAGTATGGGATGTCATAATGCAAGTCCACCTCAATTCCAATCAAGGCTAACGCATAGTTATACTCTATTGAAGGATAGGACCTTGAAGATCGCACGAAATATAGGCAATAGTTAGCAGCCTCATCTATCTCACCATGACACGACCAGATATATTATATGTAGTAGGAATAGTGAGTCGATATATGCAAAATCTATAAAAGTCCTATTTGGAAGCTGCACGGAGAATTATATGATACATGAGAGGCACGATTGACTATGGAATATTATACAAGAAAGAAGAAAAATGTGAAGTGATTGGGCATTGTGATGTTGACTATGCTGGTGATCATGATACAAAACGCTTATCAACTGGTTACATATTCAGCCTTGGAGAAAGACCAATTTCTTGGTGCAACAAAAAACAACCAACAATCTGATTATCAAGTACTAAAGCAGAATATCGAGGAGAAGCTATGGCAACTCATGAATGTACGTGGCTAATGCAACTCATGAAGGATCTTGGGTCATCAAATAGTCACTCTCTCTTGGATATACAACGACAACCGATCGGCAATACATCTCACAGAAAACCCAATGTTCCATGCAAGAACCAAGCACGTAGAGTACATTATCACTTCTTGCAAGAAAAGGTATTGTGAGGAGAAATCGAGATGAAGCATACAAAGAAGGAAGACCAAGTTGCAGATATTCGTACCAAAGGACTCAACACGTCAAAGTTCGAAGATTTTAGAAGACAATTTGATATGGTAAAAAGAAGCAACATAAGAGAAAGTAGTTATTGATAGGGAGTATTAATAAAATACACCAACTCTCTCTCTCTCAAAATTTCACCGCATGTCAAATGAGTTTGATTACCAAAAACTTCCTCCATTTTTTGGCACATGATTGTTTCTAATAAAAAAAAAATTACTTAATATCGGTTTACTAACCGACTTAGAAATCTATAAATACAGCTTGGGGATTGCTATAAATTAGTGACAGAGTGATAGTGTGCTAATAGTTTGTGAGTGCTGTACTTGTGAGGTTTGCTTACTTGTATGCCCACATATACACTTTGTTATTGTAATAATATTTATAAATTTTGTGTCTTGCATTTTATTTCTATTACTTAGCATCTTTTTATTTTTCTACATTTACTACGTCATTCATATGAGCCCCTTGAGCTAGAAAGCTGAAACAATGGCTGGCATATATAGATTTATTGGGCCTCCCTTTAGAGACTAAAGTACGAATAATTCATAAAGTCACAACCAATTAGGTCAAAGCTTGTAGAAAAATAAATAAATGCTAAGTAATAAAAATAAAACACAAAGCACAAAACATATATTACTATTATTAAGATAACAAAGTGTACAATATATATATAAGGATACAACTCACAGCATTCACACTCAAGCCTCACTACCTCACTCTCTATCTATTAATTTACAATAAACCCCAAGTCATATTTATAGATTAGTAAGTCGGCTATTAAATCGCCATTAATTATTTTTTAATACAATCAATCGTGCCAAAAAGATGTGGAAGCTTCTATCAATGGAAGTCACCCAAGGTGCAACAATACTTCAAGAGAGACAAAGAGAGAGAATCGGTGTATTTTTATTAACACTCCCCCTTAACGACTGCTTTCTCCTATACTACTTCTTATTATCATGCCAAGATGTCTTCTAAAATCTTCAAATTTTGCTTTGTTGAGACCCTTAGTAAAAATATTTGCAATTTGGTCTTCTATCTTTACATGCCTCATCTCAATTTGGTCTCCATTATCTATCCGTAGGCATCTTATTCTATTGCTAAGTTCTTTTTCCACCTTTTCTTTAAATTTCTTAAATTTACTTAATGCTTCCAATTTTTCTTTCAAGAAATCTATCCACACGTACCTTGAAAAATCATTAATAAAGGTAATCATATACCAGAAGCCTCTGATAGATGGTAGTTTTACCAGGCCAAGTATGTCTAAATGCACTAATTCAAGAAGTCCCTTTGATTTGTACTTTGACTCCTTGCAAGGCAATTTGTGTGTTTTCCCATACTAGCATCCTGCCCACACAATAACCTCTCAAACATTTAGCAAAAGAAGTCCATTGAGCATAAATTTTTTCATTATTACCTTTAATTTGTGGTAACTCACGTGCCCCAACCTTTTATGCCACAAATCAACTGTTTCATTTCTAGAAGTTTTATTCACATAGGCATCTTGGGCTGACATCATGTAAACAAATTCTACTTTTCACCCCTCCATAAGATATGCAGTTCAATTTGAGACTTAGATATACCTTCACGTCATTTGGCCCAAACACTAAATAATTTCTAGATGCTGTTAGTTGCGATACTAATAATAAATTCTTTTTCATATCTAACAAATGATAAAAGTTCTGCAATTGCACTTGTCGCAAGCAATGCGACGTACAATTAGTGTCTTGCCAATATGAGTGATTGGTAATTTAGAATTATTGGTTGAAATCACAACCCATCCTCCTTTGTATTCAAACATGCTCATTAATTTTTCTCTATCTCTTGTCATGATTAGAGAATCCAGAATCCACAATCCAATCATTGTCAAAGTTAAGTTCTTACTTACTGTTGTGAGTACAATCTCTTCCTCTATATCTTGAGTGTGTCACATCCTTCGTAGTTTCTTCTTCTACATCTTCGACAGCAAATGAGGCTTGGAGATCCCATTCCTCTTCACTCTCATTTTGAATATATGAAGATGTCGCCATGTTCCCATTTGCTTGTTTACATCAGCAATCTTAAGCATAGTAACCTTTCCTATTGCAAATATAGCATTGATTGTTTTTGCGACAAGAAGTCCCATCCCCTATTTTATCTTGACTTGGTTGCACTCCCCTTTGTTGCCAACTCTTTCCTAGTAACGTCCTTTGGAATATTCCTTGTCTTGCATTATGTCCCTCATTCTTAGGTCTCACAATTTTCTAATCTTTTAGGGCATTTCTCCTCCTACTATAAAGAGCCTTCACTTCACCTTTAATTAAGGTTTTAGACATTTGTTTGTTGAAAGCCTCTTGATTTGCCAATATATTTTCTAATTCATTTAAAGTTAGCTCATGAGGCTATCCACGGGTTGCCATAACAAGACCAAAAAAATCACATAGCAACCTATGGATTATGATCCTCCTCATTCTTGTCTCAATGATTGCATTTTAAGGATCCAATTTGAAAATTTTTTGACATAAAATTTTAACTTTGGTAAAGTACTCATTTATCATCATGTCACGCTGTGAGACCGACATTAACTCATTTTCAAATTGTAGTTTGGCATTATTGGTCCAAGTGAATATTCCTAAAATCCACGCTTTTTTTTGTGCTTTTTCGTTCTTGATCTATTGCAATAAATCATCCTCCACGACAATTGATAAAGCATACATGACTCTTCTAGCTCGGACCTTCCATCTTTTTAAATAATCCTCTTCAGTTGGGAGTTGAATTTCACTTCCCCCAACAATACTCCATAAATCTTAACAAAGTAGGTAAAATAGCATATGAACACTCCATGTGCTATAATTATTATTATTAAGTTTTTCAATTCCACTTACCGAAATGGCCATTTCTGTCATCATGACTTGGTAAACCTTAACCAAGTAAGCTCAATCCTAGATCGACTAGCTTCACAATCCTAAACTGCGCACCAATGGCACCTCAACGCAACACAAATTTATTTGGTTGCGTAACCTCGTGCACTTGCTTTTGTGGACCCTTAGTCGATATCTCTCAAACACCTAGTCAACAGTCCTCTATAGCCTACTCCGATACCACTCGTAAAAAAATAAATAAATGCCAAGTAACAAAAATAAAATGCAAAGCACAAAATATATATTACTATTATTAAGATAACAAAGTGTACAATAAGGATACAACTCACGGCACTCACACTCAAACCTGGCTGCCTCACTTTCTATCCACTAATTTACATCAAGCCCTAAATCATATTTATATATTAGTAAGTCGGCTATTGAACCGACATTAGGTATTTTTTAATTCAATCAATTATGTGCCAAAAAAATGTGAAAGGTTCTGGCAATTGAAGTCACCAGAGATGCCGCAATGGAGAGAGAGAGAGAGAGAGA
>JACGDI010005466.1:106594-139243 GCA_014898725.1 Jacaranda copaia | reverse complement strand
CTTCTCTCAGAAGTGGCAAACGCTGTGTTCTTTTATATTTTTCCAAAATATTTTTCAATGTTCCAAAAAATTTCAAAATAAAAGTACATTTTTCAATTTTTCTCTTAAAAACATTCAAATTTTATTTTTCAAAAAAATTCTTTCAATTTATCTAAAAATTTCTACACTCTAAAAGCTATATATACCCCTCATTTTCTCATTTTAACTATCGCATTACTCATTCATTTATTACTCTCATTTCACACATCCACATATTTATATATATTTATATATATGAAAATATTAAAATTTTACTAATTAAAAAATTCTAAATCTTTTGTTTACAAATTTGATTAAATTAATTATCAAAAAAATAAATTAAATTTAATTAAATATTATTTATGTTATTACTAAATAATACATTTATTGAATTACATATTAAATTAATTAAATAATGTATTAATTATGTTTAATATTTAATGTAATAATGAAATATTATAGTTATTTATTTAATAAATAACTTAAAATGTTTTAATTTGATATAATAAATAAATTAATCCCCATTAAAAACTATTCTTCATTAAATATCAATCTTCTCATTTATTTAAAATTATAATAAAAAATTTGATTATAGGGTGTTATTTATTTAATAATATATTAAGTTTAATAAATTAATATTGATATACTTAAAGTAATTGTTGGGAGAAATAATTAATTTATTTAAAATTATTTGATTATTACTAAGTATATATTTACTAAATAATGTATAGATTAATAAATCAAAGTAATTAAATATCTTATTAAATTAATTAAATTTATTTATTTAAATAACTTATTATTTATATATTAATTATATTTCATAATTTATGTATAATTAAATATTACGTTTATTTATTTAATAAATAATTTAAGATGATGTAATTTCATATACTATACTTTTTTTTTAATTTGATGAATTTTTATTGAGTCTAATTATATATATAAATTATTAAAAAGTTATTTTTTTAATTAAATAACTAAGTTTTATTTATACATAAATCATAAGTAATAAATAGTTAAATAATTATATTTTAATTAATAAACAACAATTAGTTTATAATTAATATACAGTAATAAATTTTTTTATAAGTCGATATTAACAATTATGATGGAAGCTAATTTTTTTATAATTAAGATATAATTATGATTTCAAGAATAATTAATCTTTATTAATATATATTTTATTCCAAATAATACATCATTTACTAATGTTAAATTTATAAAATATAAATTTTAAAACGAATAACCAATTAAATTAATTAAACTTATATTTCGATCATTACAAATATATATACTCACACATAAAATCCAATTATAAATATATATATATATATAATTCATTAAAAAAATTATTTTTACCCTACAAACCTAACAAAAAGCAATTGATTTGACATTTATAATAAAGTTTGTCTCTTCCCAAAATATAGAGAAATAAACAACTCATTTTCAAATCATTTTTCATATTTCTCTAAAACAAAAGGAAACACTTGGCACATTTTCCAAATTTTCTTCCAAAAATTCATTTCTCCAAATTTTTTTCAATAAATGACCAAAATGTAAAAGAACATTACCAAAATTTTTATTGCCATATTAATCAGCTTGTGTAATTACGAAAACATACATATTTATACATATATGTAATTGCGGCGACTTATCCCAAAATTTGATGTAATTATAGGTCTTACCCCGAAGTTTGATGACTCTTTTCAATTTGAAAAATCACATCCACTATCTCTAATGTCAGTGAACATAAAAAAAGTGGCAATAAAAAAGTCAAAATTATCAAGAAAATATTTGGTTTTCTATTTTTTATGATTTTATTATATATTTATTATGTGTTTTGGAAGAATGAATTATTAAAAAATATAGAAATAAAAAAATTTGATATGTTTGTTTGTGTTTTGAGAAAAATATTTTTTACTGTAACAATCAAACTAATGCTTTTTTATTGGGTTTTTGAGGTGAAAATGAAATTGAGTAATTTTTTAATATTAGAATAATAATAAAATATATATATACAATATAATATATATATATATATGTATATATTAGATATTGTATGTTTTGAAAAAAAATGAAGCTACATTTGGTTATATTTTTTCAAAACAATATTGTTTTTGGGAAATATAATCAAACATTTCCCAAGCTTATTGTTTTTGGGAAATATAACCAAACATTCCCCAAGCTTCCTTCAATAATTGTGGATAAAAAATCAAACAGCCTAAAATGTGCAAGATAAAATACCCAAAATATAAAAAAGTATTTATTTATTTATATATAAAAAAATATCATGTGTATATACATGCATTATCATATATATATATAGATAAGAGTATAGCAAACTACCCCAGACCACCTCACCCCAACCGCAACCCTCAACCCACAACTACCATGGCCATGTCTAGACATGGCAACTATCATGAGGAAAAAATGAGTGTAGTCAACTCCAGCAAATTTTCACTTATTGTGCAATCTAATTGTGTCTAATTAGTCAATGTAATTTAGACATCTTACTTGTGTTCATTTTTATAGTAATGGAACAATTTGAATGAATATATGCAAGCACACACGCAATTTTGCATAGACGGCAAAAAAGTAAAGGCACAATAAGTTTACGGACCTCGCCCAACCTTGCATTCTTACTTGTTTCTAGGGCATAATCCAACTTATCAACTCAAAACCAAAATCCCCTGAAAAGTGGGCATTATCTCAATCACTTAACTCGATCAAGAGCCATCGTTCAAAGCAACATGCTAAAAAGACCTAAAATCCTTAAATCTATTGATTGGGTCAAGGGTCATGCTTGCAACCATTTGGTGTGCCCGCGTGCCTATGTTTGTACCTACAAGTTCCATGTGCATTGTCTACAAATCTCAAGTTTTGTCCAAAAATCTTGCTTCCTATCCAATCTAATTACACACCTCGCACCAATACGCATGCTGGCTTATTGCTCGTGCATCATTGTGCGCAATGCAAATGGTCCCGTATGTGCAGCACACTGCTCAAGATTTTTCAATTGTTCAAATGCACCACTACTTGGCACGTAATCCAACTTACTTGTGCGCACGCCATCTCGTGCCCACAATGTAACTTGGTGCCTCACCATGCTTAAACCTTGGTCAAAGGGGCTTACCTTTCTTGCCCAACACTTAGCCACAAAATTTACCCTCACCATGTGCACTACCTTGGTCCACCGCCAAGCCATGGTCAAGCCAAGTTGGTTCCAACATTTTAAATGTAATAGCAGCCATAATGTTAATGATGTTTGTATGGGGCCCAACACAATGAAGGTAAGGTTTCACAAGGTGGGTCATTTGGCCATGGCATTCAGTAGTAATGGTTGTGATTAGTGTAAGGAAAATCAAAAGAGGTAAAAGATTAAGAAAAGAAAAAAAAATTAAATGTATGAATTACATATGATTATTTTGCTCCAAAAAGTAATCATCGCATAGAATCAATCAATGCGAAGCCAAAATTAAATTTTCACCCATTTTTTGTATTAATGTCAACAAATTCCATCAACGACACTAACTACTAAATCTAATTGTTAGACGTTGTTAACAACAATGATATTAGATGTAAATTTTCAAGCCTGAAGATCTATATGTGATTATATCAAACTATAGAGATAGTCGCCTTAATTATCCATAAATATATATGTATTAAGGGTGACAAAAATGCGAAAAAGAAAGGAAACCAACCTTGGATATGTGACCAAAACATAATTGAACCACTAGTTTGGCTTTTAAACCACATCGAAGGTTGATCTGTTTCTAAAAAATTTAACATTTGTTTTGATGGTATTTTGAAACTTTTGGTAGTTTTAGAGAAGATCAATGATTTGAATAATTCCAAGGATTTGATAAAGCGATGACAGGGAATAAAGATGAAAAGGATAATCAATGAGCAAAGCATTATCCTTAGTCAAGGCAGTAATGTGTATTCTCCCTATGTTGACTAATGAGTTTGATCTTTATTTTAAAAAAAAAAAGTGTACTCTCCCTCTGTGTCCATAAAGCCCCAAGTTCAACAAATAAGATCTCTTTTACTATTCACATACAAATGAAAATTTCTTTTTTAAGTATCATGATCGATGGATAAAATATCAGTGATAGAATCAAAACAAGATAACAAGAGGTTTTTACTCATACTCGTTTAGTGCAAGCAACCTTTCATTGCTTAAGTTGAGCAGCCAATGCTAAAATTGTTTCAAGTCTTTCTTCTCTTAAAACTGGTGCAAAGATCTCATTATCATGGACTTAATGTGACTATACATCCCTTTACCACCAATAACATTTTGTAGTTTTGGACGAACCATTAAAATTGAATTTTCTTTTGAAACCCATTTCATCTTAATGGCATCTTGTGAGCTAATTTTTCTACTACTTACATATATTATTATTCTCAATCATTATTTTTTCTTTTTGATCCCATTTTCTCCACTCATGTGAATTCCATCCACCTTAATGCCTGTTTTGAACCACACAAATTTCATTCCAACTATATTAACCAGCAGGCGACCACCATCAAATTGCGAAAGACAAATGCTATCAAGGTGAAGGAAAAATATCCTTTATGGAATTTGTTTGAAGCTGGCATAATGTACAGAATTTTAAATAAAATAAATACTTATGTAACTTAAGTTTAGGACCTCAACTTGGTGTTTCCAATTATACCCTATCCTCGACCTTGATCTTCACCGGATCTGCACAAGTGATTTTTTAGGGTCTTTGACTTGATCAAAAGAGCACACGTTAGGCTAGCTGAGATGGCCCATAGCTAAAGCCCTCCAATGCCTAATTTAGTGTTATTGAGGTGATCAAAGAATTCAAGGTATGGAATGAACAAAGTAAAGTATGTTGAGAAATAACAATATGACTTGGAATAATTCGGATCCTTCCTTTTATAGGTAGCGAACTGTCCTTGCCCGTACTAATTGAGGTAGCGTGTTCTTGAGCATTGATCCTTTATTGATCAATGGCCCATCATCTAGGTCATGACCTAGTTCAAGTCAGGTTCGCTTGGGTCGCAACCCAACCTGAATAAAAAGACGCGTATCTTAGCCTATTTAGGTATTTTGGTTAACCTTTTGAGGGCAGAGTAGTCTTTTTAATGCCAAGCATTAATTATCTCCATCATTAACTCCCCTACTTTCCAAGTATATTGGCTCACAATACAATGTGGAAAATATGAGGGAAACTTCCTCAGCCGTTGGATTTGGTGTGATTGATCTAAATTGTAGATAGCGCCTCAGAAGGTGAACCATCACATTTAAGCGCTTTATATATACTCTAGGATTGCCCCACTCCATCATTTCATTTCTCCACTTGTCTGTCCCTATGCTCTCCTCTTTCCTTTAGCGCACCCCACTTATTCCTTAATTCATATTTCGTGTTCCTCAACAAGATCTCATCCCCAAGTATGTTCCTTATACCAACCATGAACTAAAATTCATCTTCCAAAAGAACTCATATCCCCAACTAGTTGGGGTCGAGTTTTAATTTCTCCCTTTTCTTAAGTTTTGAGCATATGACCTTCCTCTAGCTTGTTACCTACTCAGGCTTAACGCTGAGCCCCTCTCATTCTACTCCATGTGACCTCGACCTCAAGACAGGTCATGACCACATGACAGGGTCGCCTCTGGTTGATTCATCCTCTGCAACAAGAGGCAAACCCAATCAAAATTTGAAGGCCGTTGAGTATGTCCTGGCCACTTCTCCATGGCTGGTGATCGAACCCAAACTTGAATCTCTTGTAATCTTGGAGGTCAAGTCCAAGTTCCATATTCCTCAAGAATATGCCATTATCTTTCCAAAAAAATCATGCATCTCCCCCCCAAAAGGCTATGTCACTCTTATCATAGGCCTACTAGAAAGGAGTTTGAGGTTCTCGATCCCTAATCTCATAGAGAACATCCTACTAAGCTTAGATACTTGCCCAACTCAATTGATTCTCAACACCATAAGGTATATCCTTTGCTTCTGTATAATAATGTCCTATTTTTGGGGGTGAACCCTTTTTTGCCCATTTTTTATCTCTTTATTCAATAACGACCTAATCTAAATCGAGCAGCATGGATTTTATTACCTCACTGTGCGCCCTATATGTAAATTCTTAGATACATTTCCATCTTTCCTAGGTCCTTAGAAAGAGCGATTCCTTTTCCTTTGAGCTCTCGCCCACCGCCTATGGCAGTTCAAGTTATACTGGAGACAAAGGAAGCCCAAAATTTTAGATTTTGATGAGCTCACATGGGGAAAGAACTTTGTGGATTCCTTGACCACCCACCTTTATAAGGTTGGGGAACTTTTAACAGAAAAGGTCCTAAAGATCATTGGTCTCTCGCCAGCCAATATCTCAGTTCACAGGACTCTTAGTAATAGTTCTTGTTGTTATACATCCGCTATTTTCATTCTTATTTGTTTATGCAAGCTCGAGGTCTAACATTATGTTGGTTTTCTATTTTGCAGTCATGTTAAGCAAGAACTTAAGGATTATCGACAAGATAAAAGCCCAAAAAGAGGCTTTGTTGGCTAAGGCCTAGTCGTCTAGGCTCATGCCCATTTCTACCATGCTAGCACCTGTATCGATCTTGTGCCCAGCCCCTAGCGCACCTACAACCCTTGTTAAGGTTGAACAACCACTAGCCAAGTACCAAAGTTCAAGATCAAGCAACATGACCCCAAACCCGACACCGTTACTAAAGAGGTTTAAGAGAGCAAGGGAAAAAAATGCAAACATAACTCTAAAGGTAAGAGCCCGAAGCATTCTTCCTCTAGCCATTCTAGAAAAAGTCCATTTGGGAAATCAAATAGCAAGGGATCAGGTGGTGGCAGCCACCTAGAGAAAAAGAAGCAATCTGACCCCGAACCTAAACTCGCTTTACCCAATGATCTCTACCTAATTGCTCAATGTGATCATTACTGAATGATGCATGTAAGAGCTATAAAACCATCAACTCAACCTTTCATAGCAATTCTTCGCGCCCCACTCTGATCCTAAATTAGAAATTACAAATCAGAGCTCAAGCTTGGATCCCGATCTGGGGAGACTTCATTTGAGCTATACAAAGGGTGCTTGATAACTCAGAACCAGACCCTACTTGCTCCCATGAACATTGCCAGGCTATAGGAGCATGAAGCCCATGCCATGATACAGGTGGGCCATATGCCTTATGCATTTCTTAATTCACTTTTCCCTAAGTTGCCTACACACCTTGATCCCTATGCTGATGTTATTCATCATTTTTGTAGGGGATCACGTACATGCACCAATTATTGATGCAATATGCATATTGGAGAAGCTGCTTCATGGCTTAGGACATAGAGGTGACACAAATTAAGGAGGCCAAAGAGGAGCTCGAGGCCAATCTTAAGTCTACCTAGCAGTTCATTGACAGTGAGCTCGTATCCTACAAAGAAGAATTGGCAGATCGGGGTCAACAAATTAAGGACTTGGAACTAAAGTAATTGAAGATGAAGAAATCCCTAGCCTCTGAGAAGAAGGTATTGTATGAAGAGGGCTGCTCCAAGAGCAAAGCAGAGTTCGAGAAGTCTTTCGAGTATAAAACATTGATCCAGGACACCCAGATGGAAGAAGCTCAAGCCTTTGTGACATTTATCACGTTCAAATCCATGGTTGAGGAAAAGGCCACTAAATATGCATATGAGTTTTTTGAAGTGTCAGGCCCAACTAAAGAAACTGGGTGGGATCATTAAAGGATTTGATTAAGACCAGCTTGACCTTACCAAAGATGTAGAATTATACGATTATCCCCCTAGTGGTCTACTTAAGGAAGATGAGCCTGAGGATGATTTTACATCCTTGGACAATGAGGTCTAGGCTATCCCTATTCTTGCAATTGTAGAAGAATATGAGATCCCAAGTGTGGCTGGTCCTTCACCGGATTCCTAAGATATTGGCACGAGTGATAGGGTTTTGCATAATTAGTTGTATAGCTAGGAATATTTTAGGGTTTAAGATTTTCCTTTCCCCCATCCCCATTATGTGTAACAATCTCGAACTAATATAAATGTAATCTTGCTGAATGAATGCAAACATTCCCTATTCCAAAGTGTTTGAGTTCACTTTAATTTGCCCATATGCTTCGCTTAGAATGTCCATTGCTTTGTTATGAGTGTTGCACAAGGGTGTGGGTTCATGTAATAGTTCACTGAATCTCCATTAAATCATGCTATATGGCATCTAGGTATCTTTTACCACATCTTTCTCTTTTTTGTGCAAGACCTCGATTCTCCTAAGGTGTCGATCTTGCCCGGGGTCCAATCAACTTCACTAACCTTTCACTAGCATTGCATATGACCTTGATCCCATTAACTTGGGATCTCTCAAGAGGTAGGGATCTTGTGCAAATCCTATATAAGACATTATTCCCATGGCAAGTCAACTCCTTTTCCTAAGCCTTTTGTAGACCATTTATATAACCCCGATCCCATTAATTAGAGGTCTTTCTGGTGATGGGGATCTTATACAAATCCTGTACAAGACATTAATCCCATGGCGGGGTCAACTCTTCTTCCTAGGCCTTTATATGACCTCAATCCCATGAACTTGGGATCTTTCTGACAATTGAGATCTTGCACAGACCCAATGGAAAGGTCAACTCTTCTTCTTGAACCTTTCGTAGACCTTTTATATGACCTCCATCCCATTAACTAGGGATCTTTTGGTAACTGTGATCTTACGGAGATCTTATACAAGATGTTGATCCCGTGGCGAGGTCAACTCCTTTTCCTAGTCTTTTTGCAGACCCTCTATATGACCTCAATCCTATTAACTTGGTATCTTTCCAACAATTGGGATCTTGAGTAGATCTCATACAAGATGTTAATCCCATGGTAGGGTCAACTCTTTTTCCTGGGCCTTTCACAGACCCTCTATATGACCTCAATCCCATTAACTTGGAATTTTTTTTATAATTGGGATCTTACGTAGATCCTATATAAGATGTTGATTGCGCAGCGAGGTCAACTCCTCTTCCTGGGCTTTTTGCAGACCTTTTATATAACCTTGATCCCATTAATTAGGGATCTTTCTGGTAATTGGGATCTTACACAAATCCCATGCAATGCGTTGATCTAGTTAACCTGTGTGCAGTACATAGAGTTGGGCAAATTCTCCAAATGATATAAATGCAATTCTTAGAACTTTGAACACATTACAAAGGACATTTCGAATGCATTACAAAGGATATTTCGAATGTATTACAAAGAACATTAGCTATGCTGAGGCTTTACAAAACTCATTACATCTTAAACATAAAATTTTTTCAAATTCTGCATGTTCCATGACCTCAACAACTCTTTTCGATTGGCATCCTCCAGCCTATATGACCCTTGCCTCGTTACCTTGGCCACCTTGTATAGCCCTTCCCAATTTGAGCCCAGCTTTCCCACATGCTTCAAAACTTCCAACTTTTTCAAGACCTAATGGCCTACTTTGGAACTCCTCTATTGAACTTTCTTGTTACAATGCCTCACCATGCTATTCTTGTATTTCTAAATTTTTAAGTAAGCTTTATCTCACTTTTTCTTTAATCACCTCGAGCTTGAACTCATGAGCCTCGTTGTTAGTCTCAAGTTTATATTCCAAAATATTTTGAGTTGGTTCTCCAATTCAGTAGGGATAACCACTTCCACAACATACACCAAGCAACAAGGCATTTCACCCATAGTCGTTTTGGGAATAATACGGTGTGCCCACAGGACCCCTTAGAGTTCATCAACCCATCCTCTTTTCACTTGTGAAGGTAAGCCTTAAAGCCCTTTAGTAGATCTCGATTAGCTATCTCTGTCTGCCTATTCACTTTCAAATTCCCTACCAATGTAAACTATTGTTTGATGTAAAGTTTCTCACACCAACTCATAATCTTCTTTCCATTAAATTGAGTTTCATTATTAGAAATTAGGACCCAAGGTATGCTAAATTTGCATATAATATTTTCCAGAGGAAATTGATAACTTCCTTCTCAGTAACCTTCACCGAAGCTTCTACCTTAACCCATTTGCTGAAGTACTCCACCGCGACAATTACCTATCTTCTTTCACCTCAAGCTGATCAAACGGACATAACACAAGAATGGGCTTCATTGGTATTGCTGGTCGATTGGTGAGATTATCATGGAATTGGCATCTCTTATATTTTTTCACAAAGGCTATGGCAACTTAGTCATAGTCAGCTAAAAATAGCCTTACCTGAAGGTCTTGAGTGCTAGAGATCTCCCTCCATAATGATTTTCGCAACTTTCTTCATAGATCTACCTCATCACGTAATGGGCTCTTTCAGGTCTAAAGTATTTCAACAGTGGCCCCTCGTAGACCTCTTGTACAACTCCTTGTTGAATTGATTTGCTTTTACGGCTACCCTTCCAACTTCCTTCGAGTCCTCTGGCATGGTCTCATCCACTAAGAATCAAATCAGTTCATCTTTCCAAGTTGACTTGATCTCTATCTGCATTATTGCCTCTTTCTCAAAGGTTTCATCTTCTATTTCTGAGCATTCAGCCACTAGCAAGGTTATGAACGCATTCCTTATTTCTTTTGTAAAGCTTTCAAATTTAGCTAAGGCATCATCTCTCTTATTCTTTTCTCTTGGGATTTGCTGCACTTGACAAAATTCAAACTCTGTTATGAGCTTTTTAACCTTTTTCAAGTATTCGATCATAGATTTTTCTCTAGTTTCAAATGTTCCTTCAATTTGAAGTGCCACGAGCTAAGAGTTAGTATAGACATTTAACCTCTTAATGCTCATACGTTTTTCCGCCTTTAGCCCTATGATCATTGCTTCATACTCGACCTCCTTATTAGTAACCTCGAAGGCCAGTTTTACTGCGAACTTAAGCTCGACCGCTTTGAGTCCTTTGAAGAAAATTTTAGCTCCACTAAATTGGGATGTGGTAGATCTATCAACATGCATCATCCAGGTTTCTTTGCTCGGTTCAAGGTCTTGCCCCATCATCTCTACCACAAAATTTGCCAGGACTTGTGCTTTCATGGAGCTCTAGCTTTGGTATTCTATGTCAAACTCTCCTAGCTCCACTACCTACTTGACTAACCTCCCTAAGATGCCAAGCTTAGCCAAAACCTATTTCAATAGATGATTAATTAAAATGATAATTTTATGAGATTGAAAATAGGGCCTCAATTACCTTGCTATCACCACAAGCGCTAGAGCAAACTTCTCCACCCCCAAGTACCTACTTTCAGCTCCTTACAACATTTTACTCATATAATATACTGGCCTATAAGCCAAGTTTTCCTCCCAGATCAACACTAAGCTCACAGCATGTTCTAATGTGGCCAAATATAAGTATAGAGGTTCCCTATATGTGGGTTTGACTAAAAAGGATGGGGACACCAGATACCATTTGAGGTCTTGGAATGCTTTCTCAGATTCTTCACCCCATTAGAAGTTCTTCATGTTCCTCAGCATTTTGAAGAAAGGGAGACTCATGTCCACCGACCTTGAAATGAATCGGTTGAGGGATGCAATTCTTCCTATCAATTTTTAGGCATCTTTCACAGACTTTAGGGAGCTTATATTAGTTACAACCTTGATCTTTTTAGGATTGGCTTCTATTCCCTACTTGCTGACCAAATATCCCAAAACTTTTCCACCCTTAACCCTGAATATACACTTATCTAGGTTAAACTTCATCTTATATTTTCTCATAATGGCGAACACTTCTTCCAAGTATCCCAAGTAATCAATTTCATTCAAACTCTTAACCAACATGTCATTCACATACACCTTCATAGTCACCCCAATCTAGTTCCGAAACATTTTGTTCACTAATCTCTGGTACGTCACCCCTGCATTCTTCAACCCAAAGGCATAACATTATAACACATTATTCTTCTCTCAGTGACAAAGCTAATCTTATCTCTGTCTTTTTCTACCATAAAAATTTGGTGATACCCTTAGAAGGCATCCATTATACTAAACAGAGCACATCCTGTCATTGAATCTACTAACACGTTGATTCGAGGTAGTAGGTGGGGTTTTTGGGCCAAGCCTTATTCAGGTCGGAATAATCCATGCACATTCTCTATTTTTCTTTTATTTTCTAGCATTTTGTTCACCTCTCCCTCTATCTCAACCACATACCCTACTTCTAGCAGTTTGTTCACCTCCTTCTCTATAATCTAATTTTTCATCGTCCTGTGATTCATTTTTTTCTGCTGAACAGGTCTAACTTGAGGGTCCATGTTCAATGTGTGGTGATCACTTTGAGGTCTATTCCCCCAAATTCTAAAGGCTTCCATAGAATAACATCAGTATTCTTTCTCAAAAACTCGATAGTCAAGGGCTCCAACTCCGAGGTCAATTGGGTCCCAATCTTTGTGACCTTATTCAGGTCCCCTAGTACTAACTCAATCTCCTTGAACCCACCTGCTGATTCTACACTACATTTCTCCACTTACCTCTTTTTATTTTCTTTTTGAGGTTTTAGATTCGCGATGTCCTCCACAGAGGTCACAATTATCTTCTTTCCTTTTAACCTCAAGCCTGAGCTCTCTCCTTTCAACCTCGAATTCACGATTATGGGTGTCTTTTTTAAAGATGTGTGGTAGCATTCTCTTGCCTCTTTTTAGGTCATAGATCACCTCTTCAACCCTCTTTTTGCTGGGAATTTATCTTCAAATGGAAAGTTGACACCACTGCTTGAAAATGATTCAAACTAGGTCTCCCCAAGACCATGTTGTATGCAAATAGAGCGTCCACCACCGAGAACTTAAGCATAAGAGTCCTCCGATATGGTTCCATCCCCAATGATACCAGGAGGTCTATTGTCTCTACTACCATTACCTCAACTATCCCAAATCTTATTAAAGACGTATATACAGGTGTGATCCTCGTGAGGGTGAGCTCCATCTTCTTTAAAACTTTCAAGAATATTATGTCCACTGAACTCCTATTATCCAACAAGCTTTTGTGTACTGAGAAGTTGGCTATGGCCATCATGATGACCATTGGGTCATTTTGTGGGCGAACCACCCCTTAAGAGTCCCTGTCATCAAAAGTGATTGTGACCTGATGAGCAATATTCAGCATTGGGTTCATTTTTTTCTGGCTTACCTGGTTCTTAATAGACCTAACATGTTTCTTCCTCACGTTATGGGAGTCTCCTAAAGTTGGCCCCCCTACTATCATGTATATAACACCTTGCCTTGGCAAATTGTCTCCTATGGGGTCATTTGCTATCTCCTCACCCTTTTTTTCCTTACTACGAGATCTACTCTAGGACCTAGATCGATTCCTCTTCTTACCCTCCTTCCCCTTAGGCTCTTACTCTTTTGCAACAAACTCTTTCAGATAACCCTGTCTAATGAGCCGCTCCACCTCATCCTTGAGTTGGATGCAATCTTCAGTGTCATGACCTTGGTCCTTGTGGAAATGCCAATATTTATTTGAGTTCTATCTTGCTGGCTTATCCCACATCTTTCATGGCCACTGCAATATCTTCGACCCTTCAATAACTATAAACACGTGGGACTTGGTGGTGTTAAGTAGAGTGTAGTGGTTATACTTGTGAAGGAACAGTGATGACGATGTTTTTCAGATCAATGCTTCAGAAGTCCTTAATCTTTTTTAGTTCTTCGATGAGAATTTTTAGACCATTCATAGTCCTTCATAGCATTAATCTCTTCCTCATGAATATAACATTATGCCATTTCCATCAGCTGCTCCATATCCTCTTGGGGTTCCCTAGCGAGGATTGAAGCTAGGATCCCTTTTTAGGCCCTAGGATAAGGATGCTTGTGATCATGTCAATGCGTAAGTCTTGTACCTCCAACATCTCATTGTTAAATCTATTCATGAAACCTCTTACAATCTCATCATCCCCCTGTCGTATGGTAAACAAGTAAGTTGCAAACCTCTTGGACTTCCTCTTGCTAGCAAACTGGTAGAGGAACTTTCTAATGAGTTGGTCATATATCACTATTGTTCCATGGACCTACCCTATGAAAAACTCATGTGCCTTCCCAATCAATTTCGTCATAAATATTCTGGAGTTCATATCATCTGACTGTCCATACAAATTCATAATTTTTTCGAATGTCGTAATATGTTCCTATGGGTCCTTAGTCCTATCATTCTTCGATGGATCCAGCAATTTAAAGTGTGGCTACTAACCCAACTAATATTTCAGCAAAAAATCGCGAGTTTCTCTTTTACAGCGCTAAGGACCCCTTCTTTTTAAGCTCATCTATTTTTCTACTTAACTGCTCGACCTATTCGCTAATCTCATTAACTTTCTCCCTGGACAGTGAAGGTTGGGGTTTTCTAAGTACAGGATTTTCCCAATTTGGTGCTAATGGTTTGAACCTTGATCCCTTCTCCCTTCGATAAATATTCAGGGGGTGACTTGGCCTTCTCACCATCTTGCTCCCCACCTCATTGGAGTCTGGCATCTCTTTCTCCCTTGAGATCCTTAATCCTTGCACCCCCTCGACCAACAAAGGACTCGACCTTCTCTCCTAGAACAATGGTCAACTCACCAGCAAGGGGGTCGCCTGGATTGGTGTTACCACAACTAATCGGCTCTTGTGTTCATGCTCATCCAAGAACCTTTGACTCATCTTAAAAACTAACCACTCCAGATCACTCCTATTGAGCTGCACTACCTGAGTCCTTCTAATGTCCTGGGTCATAGTCCCCTCCCTTACCTTGTGTGCATTGTGATGCATGAATAGTAGAAATGGTATGGGCGAGGTGGGTGAAATAGGTGGCACGGGGATATAGGTGATATTGGGATCAGAATTTTGTCCATCTGTGACTGTTTGCTCTTTCAATCGATGAATCAAATCAGAGTTCCCATAGACAGCGCTAATTAATGCGACTTAAGCTAGGACCTCAACCTCGACCTAGTGTTTCCAATTGTACCCTATCCTTGACCTCGATCCCGACCCAGATCCGCACGAGTGATTTTTCAGGGTCTCTAACCTAATCAAAAAAGCACGCGTTAGGCTAGTTAAGATCGCCATCAGCGAAGGCCCTCCGATGCCTAAGTTAGTGTTACTGAGGTGATGAAAGAGTTCAAGATATGGAATGAACAAAGTAAAGTGTGTTGAGTAATGATAATAAGACCTGGAACAATGTGGATCCTCCCTTTTATAGGTAGCGAATTGTCCTTGCTTGTACGGATTGAGGTGGCGCATCCTTGAGCATTGAATCCTTTATTGATCAACGGCCCATCATCTAGGTCATGACCCGGTTCAGGTTGAGTCCGCCCAAGTCACAACCCTACCTAGATAAAAAGATGTGGATCTTGGCATGTTTGGACATTTTAGTTAACCTTTTAGGGGAAAAATAGATCTTTTAATGTCAAGCATTAATTATCTCCATCAAATACACTTATTGAGGGTGATAAAAGTGTATCTAATTTCAAAAATTTGATAAATATACTGCCATTCTTTGTCCTTAATAAATTAAGAAATATTTCACTTAAAGGATTTCTGAATTAATATTATGGCTTCAACATATAACCTTTTAAGCAACTCTTCTTGCATGTAGGTTTATATGCTTGAAAAGAATTCCTAAGAGGATGTTTGGGTGAGTTTATAAGCTCCTCAAAATATCTTATAAAATATTTAAGAGCTAATTAGACAATAAAAAGAGCTTAATAATTTTTTTTAAAAAGAGCTTATAAGCTTTTAAAATAAGATATTAGAAGCTTATAAGTTTTTTTTAAAAAAATAAGAAGCTTTTAATTTATTTTGAAAATCTTAATAAACTAACTTAATTTTGATCATAATAATAACAAAATTGACATTACTAACATTTTACAAGCTCAAAAATTTTATTTTATCCAAACACTTTAACAATTTATTTTTTTTAAAAAAATATAACATCTTATAAGTTTTAAAAACATCTTATAAAATATAGGAACTCATAATATCTTTTAAATAAGCTTAGTCAAACACCCTCTAAAATAAAAATATTCTTTTGCGGAAAAAAGAAGGAAAAAAAAAAAAAGAATTAATGGACATTCCATAATTGAGTATTGGCACTTCAAATGTAATGAATGATTCAACATGTCTAGTAATTTTGAAACCTCAATATCAACTTCCAAACAAAATCTTCTTCGATTGGACTTTTTTGCTCTTTTTTTTTTTGCTACTTCTCCACGCAATTAGGTTTTACACACAATTTGCACTAAGTAGCGGTCACATCAGATACATTTTGTTAAATAATACTAGTTGTAATCCACAATGCCAAAATCGTAACGACAATTTCTTGAATTGAACGTCTTTTTTCACATATTTATGGCTTGAAGGATCTCGATGTATCCAAGGCGTGTTGCTTCCAATGGAATAGCAAATCAGGAAAAGAGAAAAAAAGGAATATCTACTGTGTATTTTCTAATCACAAACCAATATTACTTATCTAATATAACACAATATTGGCAGAAGAATATGACCTAGTCGAATACCAAGAAGATAAAGCCATATCCCCGCTGAATTTTGCACCAAGAATGGCACTTTTTTTCTCTTGCTGATGAATAATGATGTTAATTTGGACAGCTTCTCATTTTCCTTTGCCAAAATTTTCTTTTCCTCGGAGCAGATATAAGTTTCTATTTACGGAAAGAATACGCTCTCTGTGGTGAACGAGAAAGACCCGCCAACAGTAAAGATAGCACCTCTAGTTGCACTGTATATTTCTCCTCTTGAAGCCTTTCTCAGAAGTCAAAATTTTTACTACAATTGGGCGTAAAGCAGCTCATTCCAAGTATCAGGAATACCAGGAAGGCACCAATGCAAGCAGTCATTTACACCGCTTGATGCTTTTATACTGTATCGTGATATGTGACCCTCATCCCTCAGTTCCGAAAGAGCACTTATATCCAAAATCTTCACCCTTGTGCCCCTCACAGCACTTTCCACGACAGGATCGCTTGATTCATCTTGAAATACTTCACTCCCTCTTGATAGTGGGGAGATATTATCGCAGCTGCCACCCGTGTTCCAATCTCCGTTATAAAAATGCCTAGGTGATATTGTTCGGAGAAAAACTTTGAGCTGTGGACGTAGAGGAATTTGTGAATCAAGCCATCTGGCAATGCTATATAGGGTGTAATTTTTAGCATTTCCCATCTCAGCTAGCTTTCTATCTGTGACTGGCTTTCCATTTGCATACATCACCCACCGGTTTGCCCTGAGCTTCCCCCTGTTCCAATGATGGCCCGTGTTAAGAATCACCACATCAAACTGAGGGAGAAATTGTTTCAAGAAAGCTGGTGGGCGATCCAAATGCATGGCAAATTCAGTGGCTGGATCGGTGATGTTGATTGGCTCTATGCCGCAAAGACTTGCTGACCAGTAATATAAAATAGTGGTGTTGGTATCAGGAAACCAGTATGCCCATCCGTCGGGACGGATGGCTCCCGGTGGTTTGACAAGGCCATATTTCCTTCCCACATCTTCGACTTCCGGCTTCTCCTTGCCACCAGAGACCATGCACATAAGGGATTGGAATTGCTGTCTACCCAGTGAATCTCCTATAAATGCAATAGTCTTGTCCTGCATCCTGAGATATAAAAACATTAGGGCACATAAATCAAAAGACAAATTTACCTCTGCAGTTATAATTTGCAAAAGCAACCAGAAATAAGATTGTGATAATCTATTTCTAATATATGTTAAGCTCAGCTGTGTTATTAAATTTCCTGCTTCAGTTACATAGCGCCAATAAAAGAGATGGATGACTATGATAGTGAAATGATGGAAGATGTATCAAAGGAGAAATATGTTCAGGCAGGCAATTAATAGTGCAAAACACAGAAAAAGTTCCAAGGTGGACAAATATTTGAGTAAAGAAAGACATAGAAGAGGTCCTTTGAGCTTCGATTGTAATTACAACAGGTTGAAATCATCGGCATAAAAATTGTTATTGCGAGTATATGCAGAAACAAATCTTGCAAAACATGGAAGGAGTGAAAATTGCCGAAAGGAGACAGATACCTTCTTAAAAATTCTGCACCTCGAAACTCAGGCATCTCACAATTGCTTGGCTGCCAACGGTAACCTTCATATGAAAAATCAGCACGCTGGGTAAGTCTGCATGCCCACATATCAGATAACCACTGCTTACACCCAAACCCAGAATACAGTGGTCTTCGACTGTCTGGGACCCATCTTCCTTTAGCATAATTACAAGCTGGTGAATAATATAAAAGATTTTATGACAATATATTTGAACCCACTGCATATATGCTAACTTTGAAATTTGCATTCATTGACAAGTCAGAAGTAAAAATGGGGAAAAAATTAGAAAATCATCATCACAATGAATGGAACTGCAGTAGCAAATAAATCTCAAGAATTTAGAACTATAAATAACAGACCAACATATGAAAAATGTAAACTTTCAAGTATAAGTTCAATGTATGACAACATCCAATTAGTCTCCAGTGAAATTATAACCAGGATGATTAACTCTTTTAGACCTCTCCTGACATTTCACACAGATCAAATTCATCGGCTTGCCGCCATTCCTACCAAAGTTGTCTACAAGCTCCGACTAACTGATTGGGATGGAATTCATTAATGAAATAGATCTTTCCCAACTCTAAGGCTACGAATTGAAGCATTTTAGTAGGTTTAGAATTTTCAACAGCTAACACATTTGTGTTATTTATGATTTATGCCACTACAATTTTTGGCTAAGAAAAGATAAGCATTCAACTCAATTGCAGCCTAGGCACAGATCCAAGAAATCGCCATAATCATGTCATCTCAAGTATTAGATGTGCTTGAACACAGAAGAACTAACAATTTTTCACACTTGAATCGACCAATGAAGTCCAAAATTTGGCCCAACCAACATACTGAGGAAGTTCCCTCATTCTTCTGAGCAATACATAGCTCAAAGCATTGTGTTTTTACCAATGATACTGCCTCCCTTAGCAATGAGCTTGAGACCAACTTTGTATACAGATGCATCATATGAACAAGAAATACAACAGAAGTAACCATCTTTAGAATCAGATAACAGAATTTAAAGTTGTAACTCTAAAATGGCAGAGAACAAAAGCAATAAATTACTTTTCCATTACCATATGAATCACCTAAGGAGAGCCATGCCCAATCACTGTTTCAAAATTTCATTGGTTGTTGACCTAGTGTAACAGTGCTCCAGTTACTAGAGAATAAATACATCTCCGCTCCCTAGGGAAATGAAATCTTTTAACTCCAGAGTTTTGATATCTTTCAACTCCAGACAAACTCTGAATGAAAGTATAGCAAGAGATTCATAATTCATGCAGTTTCATTAGAGAGTATCTTTTTGTTTATGCATGCTCCAATGCATTTTTATTTCATCATGCTCGCCACAAAAATGCAAGAAATAGTGTCAAACAACTGGATATCATCATCATGATTTTCCAACCCTCGTCAATTGACATCAATAAAATACTTCAACACCCATGAGGTAGAGTGCACCATATAACTTGAAACGCCACATAGTTGACAGTACTTATCCCTCCAATAATAGCCATTCTTAAATAGGCATGTATCCATTACCAACACATAATAAGGGACGCCTTGACCTTTTTCAGAAGGCAGTATAAATAAGAACTAAAATGGTATAGATTTTATGGACAATAAAGACTAAGTCACTAATAGAACAGCAGCATACCTTGCTTCTCCAAAGAAGAGGTTGAAACACTGTTTTCATCTTCTCTTTCAGTAGAAAGCATGTTTGCCTTGTCTATAGTACTGTCAGAATGTTTTACAGTCTTGTCAACTTCTTCCTCAGTCAGCCGCTCCTTGGGATTTAGTAACATCGAATAATCACCAGAATCATCCACAAAAAAATCTGCAATTGAAACCAGACATCCATTGAGGGCCCCTAGACTATCTCAAATCACTTTAAAATCTATAAACCTTTAACATTGATATGTAGAAAGTTGCACCACATTACAAAGAATGAGAAGTGCTGGTTTCTGGACTTAATATGTCAAAGGAGAACCCAACACTTCTTACTTCAAAGCTTGAAACACCAAGTTCATTAAGGAACTAGAATTCAAATTACAAAATGAAATTAAGCAAGGAAATTGGCAAAAGGTACCAAGAACTTTCCAAACGTAATGTAATAATTAAGGATACCCTACCAAACCCAACATTTTGCTTAGTAACTTTTGATTGCATTGAGGAATGTCTTAGGAGCAGGAATAGTAGTATTTGAGAAAAGCTTGAATTACACTAAAGATGCCCAATGAGAAATTCAATGAAAATGAAAAGTAGTCTTCTCAACAAACAAAGCAGGCAAGGAAGCATGTGGACAATACACAATAATGCCATGGTAAGACAAAAGGAGAACCCAATTGACAATGCATGCAACCTGGTAGCTCAATTAGATCAGGGAAAGACAAGACTGCACGTTCAAGATTGCACTATACAATCATGATAGTCCTGTAAACCATGTTTGTTTTCACAAGGTTGGCACCTCAATAAGAGAGAACACCATTGACCTCCTTGAGTTTAGGGCTAAACCCAAACTTCCTGCATGAGTTAACAGAAAATCGCAAAGACCTCCCTATGTACACTTAATAAATTATTTAAGACATTCTGAAAACAATTAATCCTCCTAGCAACATGTAAATCTAATTACTCTATCTAATGTAGTTAAACTTCAATAACAATTGAACCTATCTGAAAAATATGTCCCCATTGTTTCAAAGCTATGGCTTTTCAAAACCACACAACATTAAAAGGTAATTATTGGTCATGAAGAATCCATTATAGTGTCACTAAATAGATATATCCCACAAGGTTTCAATTTGATTTTATATTAAAAACAGAGATGCTAAAGTAAAATTATAACTGGGTGATATGATAACTAATAGGAATTACTTTTTATTTTCTTTGAAATAAAGCATATTAGTTTTATTTTTTCATGTAACATAATATTGGAGAAAAAAATTTCTTTGTTCAGCTTCTATGACAAAATAGAAATCCTAGTATTATTGCTATGTGCAGGTACTAATAATAAAACCACCATGCAATATTTCATTTCCATTTTAGCATCTCAATCTCATTTTATTAGATGATTGGCAATTATGTATGTTGAAGGAACAAAGCGGGAATATAAAAAATTTTCCAAGTCCTTTGATTTCTTAGATCTTCAAAAGACAATTCTGTAAGGTTAATTATAAGTAATGCAATTTATTTTGAACCATCAAATCGAAATTCTTTGCTTAATTTGGATGTGTAATCTACAATCCATGTGAAAAGAAGGTCATCTACACCTAAATGTGCTTGTAGAAGAATGAGAAAGACAGAAAAAAAATAGGAACCACTATCAAAAGAAGAGGATGGTAAAAATATTTTGGGAGCAAAACAAACACCTTTGTTGATTTTAAAAAAAAAAAACATGAATAGTAACTTACTTTGTAACAATAAATAGATGTAACTTTTGAAAATTACATAGCATAGAAATTTAGCTACATATAAAAAGAAAATGTGATTTATAGTGCTAGGTAAATATCTTTTGAATGTCTTAAATAATTAAATCGATTAATACAGTGGGGTTTTTAAGAGTTTTTCAGAAAACTAAGGGACAAGCCTATATTTAACTAAACCACAGGGAAGTGAATGGACTTCTTGTGCCTTAATGTGATTTTGACATTTAAGTCTATTTTCCTATCAGGCAGAGCCCTATAGTAGAATTTTCTTCACTCTTTCCTTGCAAAGGCAGCATGAACCTTAATAGCCAAAAAGAAAGTTGTTTATTTAGTTGTGAGAATTTATCTGTAAATGTTTAAATTCATTATGAACCATTTGCGAAGAAGATTAACCAGTCAACTCCATTCCTGGAAAGAAATAAGGAAGTTAGAATGCTAGTTCGAGCTCTTTCTTGGATCTGTTGGTAAGATAAATCCACCAAATAGATCCCTCATGCACCAAAAAGGAAGAGGAACTCTGCTTCTATGTTGTTTCATCAAAGGTAGCATTCAACATTTACACGGGTGTCTCGGGTTGTTTCATATCTTTTGGCGACTTGTCTTTTTCCTACAATCCGGTCAAAAACAAATCCATACTTTCATATAAGCAAGCCACATGTTCAGATGGATTAGTGTGTATAACCTTTGTGGGTGATGCGAATCTGTTATAAAGCAACAAAAAATAGAAAACCCATACAAAATCAAAACTACCTGGGGTATGCATTATGAACTGATCTTGTGCAGATAATAGACTGATAAGGAGTGGATTATTCTCCCAGGACCAAAAAAATATGGTGGTGATAACAAGAGCAGCTATAGTAAACGAAGACTGTCGTCCCCATGGTCTACTAGATTGTCCACCTTTCATCTCTTCATGTACTCCTGAGGACCAGAATCTCACAGCCAAGCCTCAATGGCAGCTTTCTGCAGGAACTTGGGCATGTAGACTGTCACTGTTTGTTCACAAGATGCTTGCGCAACAATAGTTGGTCTCTCTTATATTTGGAAAGCCTAGTAGTGAAAAAGCACAAAATGTATCAATTCAATTTCAACCAAGACAATTTAGGATGAGTCTGGCTTGAAGATTTCAGATGCTCATGCGGTAAGCCCACATCATATTAATAGTGAACACTTGATCATGATTGAAAACATAAGACAGAACTTTGTGATTCACTCCACATAAGAAGCCTCAGAAGTTCGCCATCCAATCTGATGAATGCAAGTGTTCGGACAAATTCCGTGTTAGAGCAATAGCGAATGGAATAATCCCGTGGTTTTGCATTTGCGTGGAACTTATAGGTAACAAACATCAATAGTCCTCCTATTAATATAGACCCAAACATCCAAAAGTCAATCTCCAAGGAAAAGGAGTCACATTTAAACTTTCATTTATAATGTAAAATTCAAGCACATCCTGTGCTGTCAATCAAAGTTCCGGTCAAACTGGACCAAGTTCTTGCTTTCTCTAACCCAAAAAGTTTTGAATTATTCCGACAACAGTAAAAAATAGAAACTTACCATGAATGTTTCCTCTTCTCCACCAAAAAAGGCAGACATTACCAATTCAATCCTAATAGGACAAATACCAATTGGAGAATGTGGGTGCCTTAAAATCGTAATCATTACAGGCAATCGTCTCTTCACATGATTAAAATTCAAAACCGACATTGTAAGAAACAATGGCTAAAAATGATATGGATGTCCTAAAACAAATAACAAAACCCATGGCAAGCTGCAAACCTTCAAAAGCAAAAAAGGAGAACAAAATCACGCATGAAATACTGAAATGACAGCAAGCCTTAATCGTGCATAAGTAAAGAATGAGTACAAACATAGAATATATACTTAAACAAATATATATTCACCTGGGTTTGCCCAATGCTGGTAGATCTGTCAAAATCGTTCACAATTATTTTTTGGGTTTCCTTGGAAAGTTCATAGATCCATTTACGTATATATACCCATGGGTCGGTAGAAATTTTCGGTTTGGTTGTGTGACGGGTCGGGCCACTTTCCCATTCGGAATTTCTGATTAACTGTTGGAGTGCCCACTGCAAAATTCGGTGGTCGATGGAACGACAGCCAATAATGGTGGGAAAATTTGGTAATTTGACAAGAATGATGAGGTGGCAAAAATAAAAAATAAAAATGAAAAGTAATTGTAACCTCATAAGTCATAACAAGGAACATAATAGTTATTTTATCTATACTATTATTGAGGAAAAAAATATTTTATGTCCAAAATAGAAGTTTTATTTTTTTTGCTCATAATTTATCCTTTAATTATTTTAGCAATTAAAATGGACAATCAAATTTAAAAGATAAAATAAAGAATTTAATATAAAAACAATAGTTTGAATAATAATTTTATTAATATTTTAAATTTATCATTTAAAAATAATGATACAATAATATTATAATTGTATTTCTTACAAAATCACAAGCCATAGACTCACGTCATCAAGACTCCATTACAATTTATTTTTTTATTAAATCAGAAATTTAATATCACTTTAATTTTATTCCACAATTCAAATTATTTCATATATTAATTTAAATGATTCAAAAAAAAAATTGTGCATACAAAAACGGGGTTTAATGACCCTAGTAAGCATAAAAGATGAAAACTATTATGCATTTATTGCTCTAAGTTAACTTATATCACCTAATACTTGGTTAATAATTTTGCATAAAAATGGCATATATACTATTTTATTGGAATTTTTTTTATCTTTTTAATTATTAAATTCTTGAATATTACTTATTCAATTCATTCAATATTACTGAGTTGAAAGAACCGCGTCCGTGGTGAAACCCACCAATCTTTACAATCAATAACTATCAATAAATTGTATGCAACTTTTTTAATTTATAAAAAAATTTATAAGATAATTCATTTTATTTTATTTTATTTTATTTTTAAAAAAAAGTAAGTTACAATTTTACCTCCACATTCAAATTGCCTAAAATTACATTTGGCTCCTAGGTTAGCCAATTCGTTTTCAGCGGAGAGTTGCCTTTTGACTTGCTAATCAACTTTGAATGCATATATAAGCAACAATTTTAAGTAATGTTAACGTTGTAGATAAGGGTAATATTAACCTTAAACCAAAAGTGATGTGCTACTAAACCTAATTAATCTGCAATAATACATAATTAAACTTACTAATTCATATTACCCAAGAACATAATTAATGCTACAAAAGTGAATACATACACTAAGAACAAACAACCATGAATATAAAATTAAATATAGCAATTGAAAATGCTAAATTTGTAAATGAATTAAATATCGCAACACTAACATATTTTCATAGAAAAATACAAAAGTGGGACCATATGTAGTGATAAATGATATGAACCAATTTTCAGAATTTTTTTGAAAATGAATGAAAAACCTTAAATTTTAATTAGGATGAGATTTATAGAACTTTAATTTTTGTTAATATTGGTGAAGTGGCAAATTCAATTCAAATAAGCTTTAAACAAGTATATTTGATTGAGCTCCAGGCGAATTCAACTCGGATGAACTTTAACCAAACCAATCACGGCTTGAGTGAGCTCCAACCAAATTAGCTTGAATGAGTCTTCTATCTTAGCTCGAATGAGCAATCAACCGAATCAGGCTCCAAGGGGTCCTTGAGCTTAGTTCGAATGAGCATCAACTTACCCATCTTAGTTCTCCAAAGATGACATGTATAGTGGCTGTTAAACCTGAGACTCCATCCATCATTAACATGGTGGGAAATTATACTTATAGTGGGGATAGTGGGTTGTTCATTCATGAAAATGGAAGTTTATTTATATATAAGCCTAAATGTAAAACAAAAAGGGAACTTGTAATATTAATCAACCATAATTTCCAACAAGATTAATCTTCTATTTGCATTTTTGTTGAAGCTCTAATTTTATTTTTGCATAAGATAAGAAGTAAGACAGGTAAATATGTAGAGATAGGAGAACACTTTCTTTTCTAAAATTATCTTGTCTTGAGTTAATATTAACGAGTTGTTGTGAAATGTATATCAATGTATAATGATAAGTCTTAAAATAAATCTCTACAGATTTCAGGAACAATGAATAAAAGATGGTTAGAGTTTCCTTCAATTAGAACACTTACACTATGTTTGATTTAATAACTTTGATAAGAAAATATATATATATACATATATATCAGGGAAAAGAAAAAAAATAAAGAAATATAAAATTTTAAATTTGTTTAGTTGTTAAAAAAAAAGCTATAAAGAAATGAATGAGGAAAAGAGTGATGAAAATATAGGAGAATAACATAGAATACTTTAATGTTATTTTCCTCAAATACATTATATTTTTCCTCAAATTTATTTTTTATACAATTAAAGTTGATTGAACAACTCTATATCTCATCAGGTAAATACGTAGCACGTCTTGATTTACAAATTAATGCTCCATGTGTCACTCATTAAGAAATACTACTTGTCATATAAGGTTGAAGAAAACTTTAAAAAATATTAAAAATTTAGTTAATTTATCTTGCAAAGAAAAAATATATAAAATTTTGGGCCTACAAAAGCCCAACCCCAGGCAAACTCGGTCAATGCTCACAAACTATAATACTCCTTGATGGAGATAATTAATGCTTGACATGAAAATGACCATTCTGCCCCTATGAGGTTAATCAAAATGCCTAAATAGGCCACGATCAACGTCTTTTTTTACTTGAGTCGGACTCGATCCGACCTAAACAAACCCAACCCGAACCAGATCATGACCCAGATGATGGACTGTTGATCGATAGATGATCCAACGCTCAAAGATAAGCCACCTTGATTCATACAAGCAAGTACAATTTCTTCCTATATAAGGTAAGGATGCTAATAGTTCCAAGTCAAGTGATTCATTATTTACTCTACTATTACTTCTTCCATTCATTACCTTGAACTCGTCTATCACCTCATTTGCTAACTTAAGCATTAGAGGGCCTGAACTGAGGGCAATCTCAGCAAACCTAACGTGTGCTCTTTTGGTTAGGTTAGAAACTCTTAAATCACTCATGTGGACTTGGGTTGGGATCGAGGCCCAATCCAAGGGCAAAGTTGGACATTCTAGGTTGAGGTTGAGGTCTTAAGCTCGTGCCGCATCAGTTGGCCTTGTCTGTAGGAACTCTAATCCGATTCACTATATATGAGCAAGCAACTAAAGATGGACACTGGGACAAATGGTGGATACACCCATCCCTATATCACTTATATCCCCATCACCACTTATATCACCTACCTCACCCACTCCACCTTCCGTCACGCAACACAGTGCACGTGAGTTTGGACAAAGGATTACAAACCCAGACACTAGCAAGATTAGGTGGTATAGCTCAATAGGAGCAATCTTGAATGGTTGGTCTTCGAGATGAGTCAAAGGTTTTGGGAAGAGCATGAACGTACGAGTTGTTTGGTAGAGGTAACCTCAACCAAGCGACTCCCTTACCCATAAGCCAACCATTATTTTAGGACAAGAGATTAAGTCCTTTGCTAGCAGAAGAGGTGCAAGGCCTTTGGATCTCCAGAGAAGAGGAGATGGTAGATCCTGAAGAATCGAGAAGTAAGGTGGCGAGAAGACCAAATCACCCGCCAAATGTTTAGTGGAGAGAGAAAGGGTTAAGATTGGAACCGCTAGTGCTAAATAAGGAAGACCTCGCACTAAGGAGACCCAATCTTCACTGTCCAAGTAAAAGGTAAATGAAATTAGTGACCAAGTTGAGCAACTAAGCAAAAAAATAGATAAGCTCTAGAAAAAAAGGACCTCAGCATTGCAAAAGAGGAACTCACCATTTTTTGCAAAACTATTGACCGAATCAGTAGCTTCTCATTTCAAACTCTCGGATCTTCCAAAATATGATGGAAATAAGGATCCACAAAAATATGTTACACTATTTGAAAACATAATGAACTTGTATGGACAATTAGACACCATGAACTCCCGAATCTTCGTAATGACATTGATTGGAAAGGCTCAAGAGTGGTTATGGGGCAAGTCCCTAGTATAATAGTGTCGTAAAGTTTCTATACCAGTTTGTCAACAAAAGAAAGTTTAAGAGGTTTGCAACTTACTTGTGTACTATACAACAAAGCAAAGACAAAACCTTGTGGAGCTTCATGAACAGGTTCAACAATAAGATGTTGGAGGTGCAAGATTTGTGCATAGACATGATCATGAGCATCCTCATCCACAGACTCAAGAAGAGACCTCTAACTTCAACCCTCGCAAGAAAACCCCCTGAAGACATGGAGTAGTTGATAGAGATGGCCCAGTGATACATCTATGAGGAAGAGATCAATGTCATGAAGGACCATGAATAGTCCAAGAACGTTTCTCAAAAATTTAAAAAAGATCAATGACCTCCAAAATCCCAATTTGAAAAAGATTGTCACTGCTTCCCTCCTTGCAAATACAACCACTATGTACTACTAGATCTCATGTGCTCATAGCAATCGAGGGGTCCAAGATATTGCAGTGGCCACGAAAGATGCGAGACACGCCAGTAAGGTGTAACTCGAATAAGTATTGCCATTTTCATAAGGACCGAGGTCATGATACGGAGGACTGTATCCAGCTCAAAGATGAAATAGAGAAACTCATTAGACAGGGATACTTGAGAGAATTTGTTGTCAAAGAGCTTAAGACCAAGGGACAGAAACCCTAAGTAGAACATGGCAAAAAGAAGACCCACTATAGGTTGTGGAGCAGATCCCAAAGTAGGGAGAAGAAGGGGAAGAAAGTAGCAAACGATCCCGTTGGAGATAATTTGCTGAGGCGAGGGGTCATATACATGATAGCGAGAGGATTAACCTTAGGGGACTCCCACAGCATTAGGAAACATTATGTTAGGTCCATCAAGAACCATGTAAGTTAGAAGAAAATGAACCTAATTATGAATATTACTGATTAACCTGCAATCAACTTTGATGGCAGGGATTCCCAAGGAATGGTTGGACCATAGAATGACTCGATGATGATCATGATGAATATAGCTAATTTTTCAGTGCATAAGATCCTGGTGGACAATGGGAGTTCAATAGATATCATATTTCTAAAGGTTCTGAAGAAAATAGAGCTCACTCTCATAAGGATCACGCTAGTATATACACCCTTAACAGGATTCAAAGGAGCTGAAATGACACCAGTCGGGACTATAGACCTCCTAGTCTCATTAGGAATTGACCCGTGCCGCAGAATACTCATGCTGAAATTTCTAGTAGCAAATGCCTTATTCACATATAATGTGGTCATGGGAAGATCCAAATTAAATAAGTTCCAAGCAGTGGTTTCAACCTTCTATTTAAAAATGAAATTCTAAAAAAAAGGAGGGGATCAAGGAGGTTTGTTGCAATCAGAAGGAGGCGAGAGAATGTTATCACATATCTTTGAAAAAGAAACTCAAAATTGATAAGGCCTCGAGGTCAGGGTCAGGGTCGAAAGGCAAGAAGGTAATCATGACTACTATAGAGGACATCGCAAGCTTAAAATCACAAGATGAGAATAAAAAAGAGACAAGTAGATAAATGTAAGATAGAGTTGGTTAAGGGGTTCGAGTAAGTTCACAAGGATTAGGACACGATAACCCCTGAGCTAAAGCTTTTGACCATTGAATTTCTGAGAAAGAATGCCAATGTGTTTTCCTAGAAGCCCTCAAACTTTGAAGAAACAAACCCAGAAGTAGTTGTACACATGTTGAATGTGGACCCCCAAATGAAACCTGTTTAGCAAAAGAAAAGGAACCACGGAGCAATGAAAAATCGATCATAAAAGAGGAGGTGAATAAGTTCTTAGAAGTAGGGTATGTAGTGGAAATCCAATATACCAAGTGGCTATCGAATGTAGTGGTTGTGCTCAAAAAGAAGGGGAAATGGAAGATGTGCACAGATTACTCAGACCTAAACAAGGCTTGCCCAAAAGACCCTTGTTCATTACCTTGAATTGATGTGTTAGTGGACTCAACCATGGGTTGTGCTCTTTTCAGCATGATGGATACCTTTCAAGGGTACCATCAAATCTTTATGGTAGAGGAGGATTGGGATAAGACTACATTCATCTCTGAGAGAGGTATATTCTATTATAATGTCATGCCATTCAAGTTAAAAAATGCAAGCGCTACCTACCAAAAGCTTGTGAGCAATAAGTTCCATGACCAAATTGAGGTAACTTTGTAGGTGTATATTGACGACATATTGGTCAAGAGCTTGAACGAGCTCAATTACTTAAGGTATTTGGAATAAGCATTTGCTATCATAAGGAGATACAAGATAAAACTTAACCCAACCTAGTGTACTTTTGGGGTCATTAAGGGAAAATTCCTGGGGTACACAGTTAGCGAGCCAAGAATAAAAGCCAACCCTAAGAAGATCAAATCCATAATTGACATAAGCTCCCCAAAGTCAATAAAAGATGTCCAAAAATTAATTAGGAGGATTGCATCCCAGAATTGGTTCATCTTGAGATATGTAGATAGAAGCCTACCATTTTTCAAAATCTTGAGGAACATGAAGAACTTCCAATGGGATAAGGAATGTGAGAGAGCATTTCAAGACCTCAAAAAGTATTTGGCATCACCACCCCTGTTGGTTAAACCTATATGTAGAGAGCCTCTGTACTTGTACTTGGCCATATTAGAGCATGCCATGAGCTCAGTACTAATTTGAGAGGAGACCTCAGTTCACAAACCAATATATTATGTGAGCAAGGTGTTACAAGGAGCAGAGGGTAGACACTTAGAGGTGGAGAAGTAGGCCCTAGCCATTATAGTGACAGCATAAAACTAAGACCTTATTTTCAATCTCATAAAATTATTATCTTAACTAATCATCCATTGAAGCAAGTTCTGGCTAAACCTGATGTCTTAGAAAGGCTACTCAAATGAGTAATAGAACTAGGAGAGTTTGACATAGAATACCAAAGCAGGAGCTCAATGAATGCCCAGGTTCAGTAGATTTCACGATCGAGATGATGGGGTAGGGCCTTAAACTAAGCAAAGAGACATGGATGATGCATGTCAAAAGATCAGCCATATCACAATTTGAAAGGGCTAGGATTTTCTTTGAAGGACCTGAGTCAGTTGAGCTTAAGTTTACAGCGAAGCTGTCCTTCACGATTACTAATAATGAGGCTAAGTGCGAGGCGATGATCATGGGGTTGAAAGAGGTGAAGTGCATGAACATCAAAAGGTTAAATGTTTACATTGACTCATAGTTTGTGGTACTTCAAATTGATGAAATGTTCGAGACTCTGGAAAAATCCATAACTGAATATTTGAAAAGGTAAAAAAGCTCATGGCAATATTTGAATTTTATCAAGTGCAATAGATCCCAATGGAGGAAAACAAAAGAGTCGATGCCTTGGCTAAGTTTGGAAGTTCTACAAAAGGAACTAGGAGCATATCAATAACCCTGTTGGTGGCCAAACGCTCAAAATTAAAAAGGGATACCTCTAAGAAAGAGATCATGATACAAACAAAAATTGGACCAACCTGGAAGGATGAGCTAGTCCGATTTTTTAAGGATGGGGTCTTACCAGTGAATTTGAAGAAGGCACGAAGGGTAGCCTTCCAAGCAAACTAGTTCATTATGGTTGATAAAGAGCTATATAAGAGGTCCTTCGAAGGGCCATTGCTGAAATGCCTCGGGCCTAAAAAAGCCTATTATGTGATAAGGGAGATCCATGAAGGAAGTTGTGGAAACCATTTTGAAGGAAGATCATTGGCACTAAAGACTCTCAGGCAAGGATACTTTTAGCCAACTATAAACTAAGACGCAGCAACCTTCGTGAGTAAATGTGAAACATGCTAATTTCATGCCAATCTCACTTATCGACCAACAGTACCTATGGAACCCATCCCCGTGTTGTGTCTGTTTGATTAATAAGGGATAGATATATTGGGCCGTCTCCCACTGGCTTGGGGTCAAAAAAGATTTGCGATAGTAGCAGTGGAGTACTTTCGCAAGTAGGTTGAGGCTAAAGCTTCCATGAAAGTTACTAAGAAAGAGGTTATCAACTTCCTTTAGAAAAATATTATATGTAAATTCAGCATACGTTGAGTTTTGATTTCAGATAATGGAACTCAATTTAATAGGAAGAAAATAATCAGTTGGTGCGAAGAGCACTACATCAAATAAAAGTTCATGTCAGTTGGGAACCCGAAGCAAGTGGGCAGACAAAGGTGACCAATTGGGATCTCTTGAAGGGTTTAAAAACTCGCCTATAAGAGACGAAATATGGATGGACTGATAAGCTCCAAGGGGTCCTGTGGGCACATCACACTACTCCTAAGGTAACAATGAGCGAAACCCCTTATTGTTTGGTATACAGGGCAGAGGCAGTCATTCCAACAAATATTGGGGAACCTACTAGAAAAATCTTGGATTTAAGCCGGATGGCAACAAGAAATCTCGTAAGTTTGAGCTTAAGGTGATTGAAGATAAATATGATAGGGCTTATTTGAAGATACAAGAATACAAGAATAGTATGGCGAGGTGCTATAATAAGAAAGTTCAGGAGAGAGGTTTCAGAGTAGGCGACTAGGTCCTGAAGAAGGTAGAAGTTTTGAAGCCTATGGGTAAGTTAGACCCAAATTGGGAAAGGCCATACAAAGTAGTCAAGGTAACAAGACATGGGTCATATAGGCTAAAGGATGCTAAAGGGAAAGAGTTGCCAAGGTCATGGAATGTGTATAATTTGAAAAAATTTTATGTTTAAGAATGTAATGGATCCTGTAAAGCCTTAATATGGCTAAAAACTTATGTAATGCATTTGCTACTTAAAGACCTGTGTAATGCATTTGCAATTTAAAGAAATCTATTCATTTCATTTTGAGAATTTGTTCAGTACTTTGCAACTTATGCCTTTATTCATTCCCATGATCCCAAGTTAATGGAATCGAGGTTATTAAAGGCATGTGAAAGCCCAAAAGAATGCAACAATCCTATCGCGGGATCCGCATTGCATATAGGATCTGTACCAGATCCCCTCAAGCCAAAATGACCCCTAAGTTAATGGAATCAAGGAACTTAAAGGCCTGTGAAAGGCCTAAAGGAATGCAACGATCCTGCCACGAGATCTACATTATATATGGGATCTATGCAAGATCCCTTTAGGTTGAAATGATCTTAAGTTAATGGGATCGAGGTCCTTAA
>JACGDI010005466.1:65297-101484 GCA_014898725.1 Jacaranda copaia | reverse complement strand
GTTTCTTTGTCTTGTGATTTAATTTTGCAGACAACGAAATTTGTGTGAACACTATTAATATAAAAGATATATATTTTAATTGTAAAATATATAAATAAATTAAAATAAACTAAACCTAGGATTTTTTTACTTTAAAAAATTAAATACATATGAATAATTATTGTGGACTTTTAACTTTATAATTGCGTGTTCTTACATAATTTAACTTAATTCCACAATATTAGTGTAATATGATAGTTAAATGAAATATACAAATCAATTGAATAAATTAATTTAATTATCAATAGTAACTTATCAAATATTTCAATTAAAAATTTAAATTAAAAAACTAAACTGTTCAATCTAATCCAAACCGATTTAAAATAAATTTGATTAAATTAGATTTATAATAAAAATTTAATCGATTTAAATTGATCAAATATACATTATATAATTTGAATTAATTAATTTTTTGTCCCAAAATCAATTCAAACCGAACTGTGAACACCTATATTATATTCCATACTAACTTAAGCATTCAATGATTTTTGTTATAACACAATTCTAATATTTTTTTTGGCTGGCAGAGATTCATACAATCAATCTGTATGAGTTGAAACATAAACTTATCCAGGAGATTCAAATGACAACTTTGGATAATGATTACAATTTTATTCTAACTTAATTATAAATTAAATAAAAATGTTTTTAATGTTTTTTCCTTATATCAGTATTCCATATTCATTATTTTTACAAATTTACAATTGGAACGTCGCTTTTTTCCCTCCTAAAATACAAGCTACCCATTTCATAAGTGAGCATACGGAGTGGGTTGGCACGTTTTACTCTGCATGCATAGAATTAATTGCTAGTGCATGTGAGGAAAACTGACAACATGCGGAACAAAGCTGCAAAGAGCGACGTCTATCCATAGAACATTATTGAGTATGCTATAATGGACGTGGATGTAGACTCACTTTCAATTTTCTATTGCTTTCATTGCATTAAGAAGTGATTAATTAATTCAATAATATTAATTTTACATTTATTTATATATATAATTCAAAATTTGAATTTAAATAAATTCTTAATTTATATGTATGAATAAATTAAAAAAAAAGAATTTGGTGATAATTTACTTAAAGGATGCAATGACGAAAAATAATGATAGGGGAAACCATACCCTCAGATTAATTTAAAATATTTTATAACATATTTTTTAGTTCATAAAAAACAATAACCTTTATTTGACCTGATTATAGGATAGGAATTACACAATAATTCAATTAATTGTATATTTGGAAGGATGAAGCAAGGGACGGGACCGTTAGGTGCAACCATCCCCTTAATTTTATATATGATTATTTATGATTTTTATTTTTATTAAAATTTAAAATCTTTGTAGCTCCCTGTTAGTAATTTTTTGTAATATCTATTAAATTTGATTTTAATCCCAAAATTATAATTCTGGGCTCCATTTCTGCATATTTAATAGTTATATAATTTGAACCATAAGAATCCGGCATATATTATATTAAAAATAAGAAACAGGGTAATTTCTTTTTTCGCTTTATATTCGAATAAACTTTTTTTTTTCATCTTTTTTCAGAGAATGTACTAATTGTATTCAATAAATGTTGAGTAGGATTCGATATATCCATAACGCCAAAAATATGCAGACACATCTTTTATGATGTGTTATATATAGCAACAGATTTCTTCAATTGTTCATTTTATTAACATAAAAGTTTTGTCTAATTCAAAGGCAAGTGCAATTTAAATGCTTTCACGATCTGTTCTCAGATTGTTTAATTTTGTTCCAGATAATCAATTTTTAAACTCCAGAATATTAGTATGATTATTTCTGATGGAAAATTCAATGAAAATTACTTGAGTGAACCTTTTTATTTATTTATTTTTTTAAATAATTAGGAATTTAGGACAAAAATGGCGCGTCCCCCGGTCCATCCCGCCGTTGAATTTTTTTCCGATTCTCTTTGCACCGACGCGCATTTTACTGTGACTCTGTGAGTCCAGCTGCTGTTTGACAAACTTACATAAATGCACCCAACCACCCGCCATCCCCCACGCCCCCAACCCCCGCCAAAAAAATAAAATAAAATAAAGAAGAAAAAGAGGGGGAAAAATCATTATCATGATTAATACAAGCTTGGTTGGATTTCTTTTTCTCTTTCTGGTGAGATTGGTTGGAAGCTGGTTTTCACACGATAGGGGGAGACATCCACTTTTGAATTTTGAAAGAATCCAACGATATCTTCTTTTATATTTTTCCAAAAAAAAATTTAACCTCCAAAAAAATTTCAGAATGAAAGTATATTATCCAATTTTCTTCCAAAACTTTTAAATTTTATTCCCAAAAATCCCTCCCAATTCACCCAAAAAAACCAACACCCTAAAAACCACGCATATCTCCTCATTTTCTTACTTTATCTATTACATTATTTATTCATTTATCATTCTCTCATTCACATATCTATATATATATATATATGTATATTTATATATATAAAAATATTAAAATTTTACTAGTTAAAAAATTCTAAAACTTATGTTTACAAATTTAATTAAACTAATTATCGAAAAAATAAATTAAATTAAATTAAATATTATTTATGTTATTGCTAAATAATTCATTTATTGAATAACATATTGAATTAATTAAATTTACTTTTTAATTAAATAATGCATTAGTTATATTTAATATTTAATGTATTAATGAAATATTACAATTGTTTATTTAATAAAAAACTTAAGACGTTTTAATTTGATATAATAAATAAATTAATCCTCTTCAAAAAATATTCTTCATTAAATATCAATCTTCACATTTATTTAAAATTAGAATAAAATTTTTGATTAAAGGGTGATATTTATTCAATAATCTATTAAGTTTAATACATTAATATTGATATGTTTAAAGTAATTGTTTAGAGAAATAATTAAATTTATGTAAAATTATTTGATTATTACTAAGTAATTTATTTACTAAATAATTTATTACTTAAATAATAAGTTTTGATTTTTTTATAATTAAGATATAATTATGATTTCATGAACAATTAATATTTATTAATAATATTTTATTCCAAATAATACATCATTTACTAATGTTAAATTTATAAAAATATAAATTTCAAAAATAAATAACTAATTTAATTAAATAAACTCATATGTCAATCAATACAAATATATATACACACACATCATTCAACTATAAATATACATTATATATAAAATATATAAAAAAAATTATTTTCATTATACAAACCCAATAAAAAAGCAATTGATTTGATATTTGAGTAAAATTTGTCTTTTTCCAAAACATAAAGAAACAAACAACTTATTTTGAAATCATTTTCCATATTTTTCCAAAACAAAAAGAAACACTTAGCACATCCCCCAAAATTTTTACCAAAAACCCATTCTTCCAAATTTTTTCTACAAAATGGCCAAAATGTAAAAGAACATAGTGCAAGTAATTGTAAGAATTGAGATTTTGAGTTTATATCAATTATATTTATGTATTTTTAAATTCTTAATTTTGTTCACTCTTTCTCAATTTCTTAATTATTTTTTCGAAAATGAGATCATTTAAGATAATTACTAAGTTCGGATTTGCACTAAAAAGTGTATTATTTTAAGGATGAATAATTTAACATTTATTAATGATAGATCTCAAGTATAATTTTATGATCATAATAATGTAATACAAAGTTTTTATTGGTCACATTTCCTTTTATCTTTAAATTTAATTTAGAATTTTAAGTACATCACTTTTTTTTAAAATTCCTAACGCGCTTTGTATTATTACATGTGTCGTTTTAATATTTTATTTATAACCTAACATTTAATTATGATATTATTTTTTTCGATAATTGAATATTTGATCCATTTCCTTTTTTGGTTTAATAAAACTGTTGGGTTTTAAGAAATTGTTGTACAACCTTAGCTCATTTTAACCATTTAATAATACCAACTCAATTAAATTGTTATAAACTAAAGACTCACTGCTCCTTTGTAAGGAAACAACATAATAATGGAGTCATAGTACATACACATAGATATATTTTGAATAATTACAAAAAGTTTTCTTGTTAGTGGGATTCTAGGTAAGTAAATAGATATTAAATGGATTATGATATTTGCCAAATACCACTGCCAAATCAACTTGGATGTAAACTATGTGATTGGAACCAAATAGATGAGTTTGCAACAACCAAATTAGTGTGTGTATGTACATATAAAATGGATCAATTTTTTATTTTTTATTTTTTGTTTTAATAATTGAGACTGGGTTGCCGGCTAAAGTCCCTCCCATCAATCTTAATAGAAGAGTGTAATATGAGTTGTTAGATTTTAAAAAGGTCAGACTGTCCAGATGGAGCCACTTGGTAGAGTATGCCAAATTATATGGCCCAAGAGGGGTGAGCTGAGACCAAATGTCCCTATCAATACTTTTTTTCATAGTTTTAGTAGATTGTTTCTATCAAACCGACAGGTGGAGTTTCAAAGATAGTTGGAATTTCTAGTATAACTAAGGAAAAAAATGGTCAATAATTAATAAGGTAAAGACACAAGAATGTATAATAATTGGCGAAAGCTTACTTCTATTACTTAAGTTTTTATTTAAAATTTTAAATTATAAATTCCGTCAAAAGCTCCAAAAAGAATTAATAGAAATATAGTTCAATAAATTGAACAAACAAAACAAAACAAAACAGCTAAAACTATAATAAATGAATCGATACAACAAAGAGGGAAAATAATCGAATATCTCTATCACCACGAACTGCATGACTGATGGTAGTTCTAGTGGAAATGAATTAGCATACTGCTTTCTTGTCTCCACCAATGATATCTTAAGAATATTAAGTAATATAAATTAATTACGTAAACATAAGTTTATTCAAACATGTTATCTCCTTGACCTTAAAGAGTGATTTTCTGCAATCCTCCAAATTGGTACCCTCAACGATAACTTTCATGGATAGGCTTATTCTTGAAATGGATATTTCTAAAATTTTAGAATTAGTGTATCCCATGTTCTCATTAAATAACGGTCTTCAAAATTCTTTTGATTAGTTCCAACAATCCTCTACATAGTACTTGCAACACTACTCATCATATTTAAGCATTGGTCTTGTAGAAAGAATTTATCACAAATTTTAATATCAAATTAATGGCAAAATATGTGCTTGATTTGATTAAATAAACAAGGAAGCAAAATCATTAATCATCAAAATAAGGAAACACAATAGTCATCAATCATCAAAACCACTAATGGAGAATTCCTAACAGAGTCAACTAATCCCCATCACTACCAATAACACCATGTTTGTCGTTTGAATGAATATAATATTAAATATTCTTATATTTTTCTCGGTTTATTTATCTTAATTCATAAACTAAAAATTAATTTGAGTGTTGGAGGTTTTAATTGAGTTCACTGATCCTAATTCTTTATTGAATTTTAGAATCAAATTAAAAAGTTAGACCTAAAATCATCAAAATTGGAATCAAGAAAAAGTTTCCATACTCATATTATACAAATTTATATGTAATATATTCACCAACTCAACTCCCCCCCCCTCTCTCTATATATATATGTATATATGTATATATTAATAAAATGTAGAATTTTTGTGGAAGAGGATTGCCGGCACGTTATGTTGCAAACTTGCAAATAATGCCTTCACCATCTTTTGAAATACAATATTTTATATTTCAAAATCATTTTATACTCAATATCGGAGTTTGTGTAGCGCCTAGTTTTTATCTTCAACCCCACAAATTGACCCATATCTTGAAGAGGAATTTCTGATTCTTTTTCATCCAAGTTGGTAAAGGTTAAATTCTTTAAAGCTTTTAGGGCAAAAAGAATATCAAACTAATACTTCACCAATAAAATTTAAATTCATTTTTTTTTCTTATGGTGGTGTCTCTTAAGGTCCATTGACTCATCATATTTTTCTCACTTTTAAGCATATTTTTTTTGGGTGAAGGATCGAGAGAAGAATAAATAGGACTTTCCAAAATTCACTAGCAATATTTTCAATAAGAGGAGTATAATAGTAACCATACAATATACATGAATATTAGTACTTTGATTTTTATACAATTACAAGAAAAGATGGGGGAGGGGCGCAAAAATGTCATTTTATCATAATTAAAATTTTGGAATTATTCATTTTAGCCTTCCTTTTAAAGTTGAGAATTTGGTATGCGCCTCTTTCTCTAATACTATTGAGTGAAAAGTTTTGAGAAAATATATAAATAAGAAAGGAACAACTAGCAAAGAGTTGTTTATCTTGAAAAAGTTGAAAATCACTTTTCAAATTACAAATATAACAAATATTAAAAAATAAAATTCAAATTTCAAATATCTTTTTTAAGATATGATACAGTATATTTTAAATTTTAAAAAATTAGAATATAAAGTTTCATGAGAACAGATTCAACAATGTAGGTGATATTGATCAACTCTAATTATAATTATTTTTCAAAAATTAAGGTTTGTTAAAAAGAATAAAAGTGAAAACAAATTAGGGCTTACCCTAGAAAATATTTATTTTTAATATGAGGGGTGGATGCAAATAATTCGTGGAAACCTCCAATCATATTTATTCAATGAATTAGTCCTTTTTTCTCCTTTAACTCACTGAGACTTTTACTCCTTTCTTTTCTTTATTTAATGCGAACAAAACGTACTCTCCTTTACACATGCCAGAATTTCACGGCATTCCTGTGGTTTTCCTCTTTGTCTCCTCCACCACCTTTCATCCACTCTATAGAAAATTCCAAAATTTCACCTGCAGTAAAAATTCTGATTTTACGCGCAGAACATTAAAAGAAAAGGAAAAAGAGAAGAAAAGAAAAAGGTACCGTACTGCGATCCCATCTCACCATCTTCAGTCGTTAAATATACACAGCGGCAATACGTGAATGGTAAGAAATAAAGAAATAAAATAAAACCCACAAAAGTTTAAGCCCTTTTGGCTGTATATTTCACGCACACTTATATATATACACAGGTATCTGCTTCTCACTGCAAGCCTTCCTCATTGAGAGCATGCCCCTTAATGCCGGCAGAGACGATTCGCGTTTTACACAGAAAATGAGGCAATGAGCGGAGCGGATGCTTTATTTTTTGCCAGATCTGTATTTTGAGAATATAAAGAAAGGTACGTGAAAAAACCTGCTGGCCCAGCTGATTCTTTCGTGTGTTTACAATGCGTGTCAAGAGATCTTGAAATGTTCTTGTTGTTTGAGTAGTGTTCCTGATCAGATCTTGTTCTTTGGTTTCTGTTTCTGGGCTTGATTTCTTGAGGATGATGACGCTTTCTCTGATTCTGATGTATATTCTAGATCTGGGCTGTTGAAGTTTGTATTTCTTTTAGTAAGTTTTGTCCTGTTTTTGTAGCAATTCGAGAATGATTAAAGAGTTTTCTCGCGGGATCTTTTAGATAGGTATGGATTACCAGCAAATGCAATCTGATTGCAAACAAGTTAAATCTGTTGGATATAATTTTTTGATCAGGTATTTATATGTATCATAGTCTGATCTAAAGATTATCTGGATTTTGGTTACTTTTGGAAATTTTTAAATATCAAACTTATTGCACCTAATGCTGCTGTTTGTTACTTTTGTGATATCATACTCAGCTTCAAGCTATTATGATTTAGGCTTTGATGATATTAATTCTATGCTATTGAGTCCTAATATTTGGTGTCCAGACTTGTGCTTTTTTTCTCTCGCCTTGCTCTACCTTGATTAACTTTGATGTTATTTTCATAAAATGGGATGCTTTAGCATCAATCTTTTCATCTGCTTGTGTTGTAGGTGCAATAAGAAAAACTCTCCGGACTGATTGAAACATATAAGTTGAAGGATGGCTTTAGGAAAATACTCTAGAGTTGATGGTCGGAAATCATCGTCGAGCTATTGTTCGACAGTCATGATTGTGGTTTTTGTAGCCCTTTGTCTTGTTGGGGTATGGATGATGACATCATCGTCTGTAGTCCCTGTTCAGACTTCAGATGTTTCCCAGGAGAACAAAAACGAGGTGAGAACGCAGGTGACCGAGAGCAATGTTGATAATAAAAATGATGCTAACAACAATGAAGATAATAACACTTCAAGCACCAGTGAAGATAATAACAACACAAGCGAAGACAATAATTCGAGTGGTGAGGGAAAACAGAAGCAGTTTGAGGACAACCCTGGTGATTTGCCCGAGGATGCAACCAAAGGGGACACTAATGTGAGTACAACCCAGGTGGAAAAAAGTGATACATCTGAAGAAATGGAAAAGAACAATGTGGAAAAGCAGGAAGAGAAGTCTGGGGATGAAAAGAAAGATGATGGAGAAGAAAAGAAGGAAGATGGATCAAAAGATGACTCTGAAAATGGAGAGGAGAAGAAAGCTGATGGGGAATCTCAGGTGGAGAATAAAGGCTCTGAATCTGGAGAGACCAAAGAAAATAATTCTGATGATAGTGAGAAAAAGTCAGAAGAAGATTCAGGCAAAACAGATGGAGAGAATGGAGAGGGTCAGATAGAGGAGAAGGTGGAGAACAAGAAAGACAATAGCTTGGATCAAGGTTCCACTGAGAAAAAGGACAAATCCAGTGAAGTGTTTCCTTCTGGGGCTCAATCAGAGCTTTCGGATGAATCAACAACCCATAGCGAATCATTTTCAACTCAGGCAACAGAGTCAAAAAATGAGAAAGAAGTCCAAAAAGCATCCCAATCAGATAATCAAAATAACTACAGTTGGAAACTTTGCAACACCACTGCTGGGCCGGATTACATTCCATGCCTTGATAACTTGGAGGCCATAAGGAAACTCCCGTCAACTAAGCACTATGAACACAGGGAGAGGCACTGTCCAGACAATCCACCTACCTGCCTTGTCCCCCTTCCTGAAGGATATCAACGCCCAATAGAGTGGCCTACAAGTCGGGAAAAGGTATGATATTTTAAACAAGAGTGTGTTTTGACTTCATTTTCTGGTTTCCGTCTTTCTTAATAAAATTCTATTCCTTTTGACAGATTTGGTACCATAATGTCCCCCATACCAAGTTAGCAGAAGTTAAAGGACACCAAAATTGGGTTAAATTTAGTGGCGAATACCTTATATTCCCTGGTGGTGGCACCCAGTTTAAGCATGGTGCTCTTCACTACGTTGACTTCATACAACAGGTAATATTTTGCATGTTCCTGATTACACTGGCCATCTGTGCATCTGTATCTCTTCCTTCTTCACTCAATCTAGATTCTAGTGCACACATTTATATCGACTAGCAGATGTACTTCGATTTTCTTTGCTGCATTCTTAATATAATGAAATGTATAATCTTTCTGGAACTGAACTTGGAATGGTAAATTATATTTTCATTTTCTGTCTCTTATCTGAGTTGCTGATTGTAAGAACACCCCCTGTTTCTTTGTTGTGTATATCTATTGTGGTTGTTGGTATGTGCATGAAAATACTTAAATGGCTTCACTTATCAAATAAAAAAGCACCTTACAAATTTTGTTAAATTAAATTAAGAATACAATAACTATTTCTGCTCTCTCTTCTCTACTCAAGGTTAACGTACCAAATATTTTAATGGCTAAAATATATGGATTCCTAACTTTTCAAGATTAACTTGTTTTGAATCATATTGGTATGTAGTCTGTGCCTGAAATTGCCTGGGGGAAACGTAGTCGAGTTGTTCTGGATGTTGGCTGTGGGGTTGCTAGCTTTGGGGGTTTTCTCTTTGAAAGGGATGTGCTGACCATGTCATTGGCCCCAAAAGATGAACACGAGGCTCAGGTTCAATTTGCACTTGAAAGAGGAATTCCGGCAATATCTGCTGTTATGGGTACAAAGAGACTTCCATACCCTGGGAGAGTTTTTGATGTTGTCCACTGTGCACGCTGTAGGGTGCCCTGGCATATTGAAGGTATTTTAATTCCTTATACATTAGTTAATATATCTTTTCGAGAAACACTCCTTGTCATGGTGATAGAGTTCTATTATTGAACTGTATACGCACACACACAAATAAATTTACTTTTGTGTGTGTACATGGAGCAATATAACTAAATTTGTTGCCTGCATAATGTCATATTATCTAGGTGGTAAACTTCTCTTGGAGCTGAACCGTTTACTACGACCTGGTGGTTTCTTTGTTTGGTCTGCTACTCCCATTTACCAGAAACTTCCTGAAGATGTTGAGATTTGGCAAGGTACATTTGGTAATCTGCTTTCACGGGAAGCTAAATATGTTTCTTTAACTCTTAGCAAGTTGTGTATTTTCCTGGTAATATTGACAGCCATGAAGAAATTGACTGAAGCAATGTGCTGGGAAGTTGTTTCAATAACCAAGGACAGGGTAAATGGAGTAGGAATTGCTGTGTATCGCAAGCCTACTACAAACGAGTGCTATGAACAAAGGCCCAAAAATGATCCTCCACTCTGCCAAGAATCTGATGATCCAAATGCTGCCTGGTAGGTTTTCAATTTTCATTATCATCTATGACCCTGCTTTTAAATATTACCAGAAGGTTGTAAGCTGTGTTTTTGATAACCGAACTGCTGGCATAAATTAGAATTCAATTTTTATTTTGACTGGCTTGACTTTAATTTTATCTTGATATATCAGGAATGTGCCTTTACAAGCATGCATGCACAAAGTGCCTGTTGCTTCAACAGAACGTGGGTCCCAATGGCCTGAACAGTGGCCTGCCAGGGTGGGGAAAGCACCTTACTGGTTGTCAAGCTCTGAAGTTGGAGTGTATGGCAAACCTGCTCCAGAAGATTTTGTGCTGGATTATGAACACTGGAAACGCGTGGTGACCAACTCATACTTAAAGGGCTTGGGAATAAACTGGTCTTCTGTGAGGAATGTCATGGATATGCGAGCTGTCTATGGAGGGTAAGCCACTAAACATCAAAATAACTACTTTGTTAATCTCTTGCAGACAATAATCATCCTCCCTCTCTGATTCACTTCTTCAATCAGCAAAAGAATTTTTCTGTCCGCTCTAATTCCAGTGTGGAGGGATCAACAATTTTTTCTTCTCTGCGCGTTATTCAAGCATATTCTTTCTGAATTTGGATCAGGTACCATATGGTATCCTGATCTGTTTTAATTTATTGACTTTCTCCATGGAAACAACTGTTAACATATGGCAGAATTCTCTAATCCACCCCTTTTCTTGAACTTTTGAAACATACTTTTAACTCATTAGTTTCTGCTTGCCCACTTGCTTGATGATCATATTACGTGTGATTTGTTTTTGTTTCATTTACTGTTCCATGGGAGAACCTATATTAGCCTGACCTCTGAGGCACCGTTTGCTTGTACTAATTGATGACTCTACTTTGCAGATTGGCCGCTGCTTTGAGAGAATTGAATGTGTGGGTTATGAACATTGTCTCCATAGATGCCCCTGATACACTGCCCATCATATATGAACGAGGTTTATTTGGAATTTATCATGATTGGTGTGAATCATTCAGTACTTACCCAAGATCTTATGATCTTCTCCACGCCGATCATCTTTTCTCAAAGATTAAAAAGAAGTGTGTATGATATATATCATTTATTGGATTTGTATTTCCTAGTGATATATGCTCTCGTTCTAAGTCTTCGGGATATATGCATGTAACAGGTGTAATTTCATGGCCTTGGTTGCTGAGGTTGATCGGATTTTGAGACCGGCAGGAAAGATCATTGTCCGGGACACTGTGGAAATGATCAGCGAACTCGAGAGCTTATTCAAATCTATGCATTGGGATATCCGCATGACCTACTCTAAGGACAAGGAAGGATTGTTATGTGCCCAGAAAACCATGTGGCGACCGGACGAGAAAGAGACAATTTCGTACGCCATTGCTTAAAGAGCATCAGAAGATGCAGAAAGGTGATTCTTGAGGCATTTCCTGCCACGGAGATTAGGTAATTTTTTTGGCTATCAAATGCTTTATTTGGAAGTGGGGTGACTATTTTCTGCAGGTTATCATGTATGATGTCTTAGCCAAAATTAGTGTTAGGTTTTAATTTTCTTGTTTAGAGTTTTATTTTGTCAAAGTTGTTCAATTGTAATGATCATGTATTATCGAAGAACAAACAGATATGCCAGCCAGCAAGGCTTATTGGTTCATTACACTGCAGAAATCAGAACTCTGCTCAATTCGTTTCTATTTGTTAGCTCTGTGAATCTTTATATACTTTATGCTTTCTTAGTCTCAGTGATTATGTGGTTAACTTGGTAGCTAAAAATTGGGTAGTGTACTGCTTTGAATCAAAGAAATTTGAACCTTTATTACAAGGGATCTTCTGCTAATTTGCTTTGCATTAGTCTCTGTTTCTAGTGTGCTTGGGTGTGTTGCATTGTTTATGCACACTGTGTGCACTAATGCTATGTTCTTTTATATTTTTCCAAATTTTTTTCCAACCCCTCAAAAAAATTTCAAAATGGATGTATATTCTTTAATTTTTTTTCAAAAATTTCAAATTTTATAGCCAAAATGTTCTTTTCAATTCACCTGAAAAATACTACACCCTATAGATCACTCTTACATCTTTATTACCCTATAGATCACTCTTACATCTTTATTTTCTCACTTTATCTTTCACATCCCTCATTCATTTATCACTTTCTTATTTTGCTCATTCATATTTATATACCTCTATATATATATAAATATTAAACTTTTGCTAGTTAAAAAATCTAAAATTTATGTTTACAAATTTAATTGAACTAATTGTTGGGAAAATAAATTAAATTTAATGAAATATTATTTATGTTATTACTAAATAATTTATTTATTAAATAACTTATTAAATTAATTAAATTTACTTATTAATTAAATAATGTATTAGTTATATTTAATATTTAATGTACTAATTAAATTTTATATTTATTCATTTAATAAATAAAGTAAGATGTTTTAATTTGATATAATAAACAAATTAATCTTCTTCAAAAAAATTCTTCATTAAATATTATTTCATATCTTTTTAAAATTATAACAAAAAATTTGATTATAGGTGATACTTATGTAATTGATGAGGATGAAAGCAATGTTCTACTAGATTGGGTTAATGTTTGGGATAATTTAACTTGTTTGGTCAAGTGATTAAATTCAGAAATAGCTTGGGTTGAGATCTATAATCACAAACAAACGTCAGGTTAGTTGAGTTATTTTCAGTTAAGGCACTCCGATGCTTAAGTCAGTAGGACATCAACTGGATAACATGAGCAACAGAATGATGGCTTATAATGAAGAATGACATATATTGGGAGAGGCTGATAATGGGATATTTATAGCAATTTTCATGCGAGTGATAGGTCTAAGATGCCCTAGGCACATCTGAAGGGCTCCTATCTTTGCATGGAGAGTTTTAAGTCATCTTCTTTTTCTGCACTATTTTAGGTGGCTTCATCTGCAGGTTTCAAGGATTGAATAGTACATTGGAGGTGCTCTTTTTGTTAAAGGCGACAGTAGGGGGCATATGTTATTAATGCGGAGACATGTTGCTTGTCAAAGCATTAAATATAGCAGTGAAGGGATCTTGTGGTGAGTTCACCCTCCTGGTCGATGAGAGAATTGACCTAAGTGAACATCGATTGCGTTGGGGAGACAAAACTTAACTTCTACACATATAGCTTCGGCTGTGGGAGAGCAGCAATGCCTGCCTAGAGGTCGATTATATCGACAAGAAGAATGGGTCGTCGAGATGAGATGGGCCTGGTCACAATACTTCTCGTGCAATTCCTTGGTTAAAGTTATTGGGCTAGGCTTGCTGGGCTAATTGGTTGGGCTTGCTGAGCTATCCTATATCATAGATCCCCCCACTTCCAAAGTCTAATCGAGGTGATTGACGAGAATGGGAAGTATGCTTATGGTGGAAGATTCTAATCGATGAGGGTTTTCTATAGTCGACCAGGGTTCTGGCGCATTAAATGCGTTTGTTACATTGAGCCATGTGATGCACCATGCGATGATAGTGTCATAATTACAGGCGTTTGGGTTCTCGAGCCATGGTGCCTATAAATAGGCACGGTTAAAATGTTCATTTTTCACTTTCACTACTTTATGTCTTGTTGAGTTTCAAATTTATAATGCTCTCATCCTTGCATTCTGTGCTCTAGAGTTTCATCGAGATCGGGTAAGTTTTCCCTTTCAGCTTTCGCTTTTCCTTAGTTGTTCCTTAAGCATGTCGAGCACGTCCACGAGTGATAGTGAGGCCACTAGGTCATACGAGAGTCCACTCCGAGGGAAGGGTGGTACCATTAGTAGATTGGGAAGTTCCTTGAGTGATAACTCGACTTTCAACAGTTTAAGTGATATGCGTGCTGCTTTTGGAGGGGACGTTGGTCCAAGTGGGGTGCCAGTATTACGTGGTCGACTCTTTATCCTTGATCATTATTAAGAGATCCCATCGAAAATTACTCTCGTTGACCTCGCGCGCATTAGAGAACTTTATCATGTCCTTGTTGAGTATGAACTCGTAGTCCCTAGTTCTCGGGATAGATTGCATCGACCTCCTAAGGGGTGCATCACCATTTTTGAGGAAGCCTTTAGATATGGTCTTAGGTTCCCCCTTGCTCCAGCTGTAGTCGACTTGTTAGGATGTCTACATAATGCAGCTGTTACCCAATAGCTTCTCGACCATGTATAGCTTTGCAGTGCTAATGCATTTATTCAACCAGCCAGCTACTTTTGCAAATTCCTCCAACTTTTTCCACCTTCCGATGTCCTAGAAGTCAGGTAGCACCAATAAATTCGGATTCTATTACCTCACAGCCTGGCCTTGTTGAAAATTTTTAGTTACTTTGTCTTCCTCCTACGGTTAGGAGTGGAAAAAATATTTTCTGTATGTTTGAGGGCCCGGGGGGTTTAACATTCCAAGGGGGTGGTGGAGGGGGCACATCGAGATGCTTGGTAAATATCTTCATTCGCGATCTAGTTGAGTTTGGCCAAATAGAGGCCTCTACGTTAACGGAGAAGAGATATTTAGTACTGGTTAGCTTATCACCAGTTGAGCTGAATCTGCCAGTGGGTGATCTACTAGTAGAAGCTCCTTGTCAATTTTTATGACTGTTTGTTTCATGCATTTTTTTGCTCGAGTCTAATCGCTTGCTTTTGTCATTATCTTTTGTGTTGGTAGATTGAGAAGAAATCATGAACCACGTAAGGTAAGAAGCAGTGCTCATGCCTAGAGAAATGAAGAGCACCGCCAGGCAATGGCTACTCGACAAGAGGCCACCTTGGTTGCGGCCGTAGTGCTCAAAGCTGCTCAATTGACTTTAAGTGCGTCGCCTGCTTGACTTGTGGCAACAAGAGGTTGCAGCCTCGTTGATCAGGGCAAAAGATAACTGGTCGAGCAGAAAGGTCCTGCTCCAAATAAGGTAATGGTTGACAAAGGTAAAAGGAAAGGTCACGACACCTGGTTAGCCTTTGGGTTATAATCTGCTCGGGAAATATGGCAACGACGTATTGTTCTAGTTGCCTAAGCTGCCGTCACCTCGATTTGGGATAGAGCTCGCCATGACTGTCTACAACTCATACTCTATGGTATTATCGGGGTCAACTGGGGTTGCCGCACTTAAAGTGATAATGGCTGGGCCCTTCGTGTCCGACCAGAGGAAATTCATGGATATGAGCCAAGCTGCTGCACTTAAAGCTTTAGCATACCACAACAATATGGTAAATGTATGGTCGACTCAAGTTTCTCGTCGAATGTTATCTGTTATTGTCGAGTATAATTTACTGATGAGAAATTTTTTCTTTTAAGTGAGCTAGTTGGGCTACCATTTTTACTAAAGGTTGGAGTTGGCTATAGCTAATCGGGTATGATTGGAAGAGGGAGGGGACATGGAAATGATCAAGGTACAGCTTGAGTCCTCCCAAGCTAAGGTTGACCAGCTAACGAAGGAGGTCGTTGATCTTTGTGAGTAGCTTGTGACTAAAGACCAACAATTGGTCCTAACGATCAAGGAAAAAAGCAAGATGGACAAGCTACTGCATCAAGCTCGATTGGATGCGCAACAAAGCTATGATTCTGGTCAAACAGTGGGGCACAATGTTGTTATACAAGAGGTGCGAGCAAAATTTTACAAGAAGTTCTCGCTTATGCGATAGGAGATAATGCAACAATTCATGTTGTGCTCGACCTTTTAGGATGCGAGTGTTGTCTTTTTGCTGAATGACATAAAGATTGCGTTCGATAAAGTTGTCAAGCAGCTTGAGTTTTTGGGCTATAGCTTTCGACTAAGGAACACGGACCGCATTAGCCCTTTTTTAGACGAGAAGCTGTAGTCATATCCTAAGCTCGAGGAGACAGTTGCTGGGGGGGCTATAGGAGATATTCTAATTGAGTTTATGATGGCTATGCAGAAGAGGCAGGTTGAGGTGGCAAGGAGGCTAACAATCGTGGCGAAGGAGTTCGATTTCACAAACAACTTTGCCTTTGAGATCCATGATGGCATGGTCAATGCCGGTGAATATTTGCTACACCCTAAAGACTTTTTGGTAGATGAGGCAGGGCCTTTGCGACTGGCGACAGTTGGTCTCCCACTTGTCATTGCGAGGCTTGAGTAGGAGGCTAATAGCCCCATGGTTATTTCTATCCCATCAAGCAACGGGCTTGATCAAGCAATAGAAGAGGGAGCTCAAGAGGCTTGGGTTGAGGGTGTAAGGTCGAGCAACCAAGTTAAGTACACGCTGTATGAGTCTGGTCGCCCTACGAGGTGTAGCTTTATAACCGCCCCTTCTTTCCCCTTTGTACTAACGAAAGTTTATAATTGAAGATTTTATTTAATGAAATATAACAGTTATTTCATTAATGTGAAGTTAGCTTTCTTTGTTCTTTACTTTATTTTGGTGTCTATAATCTTGTTGAAGATGGATGGTTGATAAGCAAATTAATTATGGATAACATAAATCCCATAACAATGATCGTAGTAGACTCGAATCAACGAACATAAGCATAAATGCATGCAAACATTAGGGTTGATTAAAGCTATTGCATTTGTAAGAAAACGAGTGCTTTTGTTGAAATGATCTTGCGTGTTTAATATTTTGAGGCCAGACTATTTTCAACCACCTAGTTGATTCATACAATCCTTGTTTAGCTAATTTATGTGATGCAATGATTAGTCAAATTGTCCTGGCATTTTCATAAAGGCTCTGCTTGACTATGGGGTTGAGGCTTGAGTGAGTATATTAGGTTAAATGTATTAAATGATTTTACTTGCCCTAGTCGATTATGGAGTCAACTATTGGCGCTAAGAGGCCTTTAATTGTTGACGTGTACCCATTGGTTGGGTCGATTGTAATCATTGTGATGAAAAACCTTGATTTGGTGATTGAAAGCTATTGCTTGGGTTGACCTTTATTGGGTTGAAAAGCTTTGATTTGGTGATTGGGAGCTGCTACTTGTGTCAACTACTGGGTTGACTGCAGGTTTTATCTTACATTCTTGAATTATTGGGGGGAGGGGTTGCTTTGGTACTACAAGTGACAATAGCAAGATTGCTACAAGCTTCAAATGATATAGACAAGTTAATGGAGCCTTTCAATATGATTTTCAATCCCCCGAATCCTACCAGGGGTGTGCGTATAGGCTCAAATGTCAACTGACCAAGATTCTTCCTTCTTAGGGTCGACTAGAAAATGATGTTGGTGAAGTTGCCATTATCGACCAAAACCTTTCTCACGTCAAAGTTGGTGATCTTGATGGAGACCAACATGGGGCAGTCAACTTTGTGGTTGATGCTCTTGCCCTCAAGATGGATGAGGTTGGCATTCGTGAAGGAGATGGGCTCTGTGTTGGTGGACAAGTGGAACATTATTTTGATAGGAGTGGCCTTGGTCGAGTCCAGTCTCCTCTGGGTCTGCCTCTTGGTGGGTGTCTAAGGTAGGTTTATTCCCTTTATCATCTCTCATCGAGCTAACTGACCTTTCTCTAAGAGGAGTTTGGTTTATCTTACCTGCTTCTACCTAGGCTCATTCGGCCACATATTTCTTAAGGCGGCCTTCTCGGATCAACCTCTCGATCTCATTATGGAGGTTGAAACAGTCCTTTGTGTTGTTGCCCCTCTGCTTATGGAAATGACAATATTTCTTTAATTTTTTCATGGCCTCTATCTCTATTAGCTTTCTAGGTTTCTTCAAAAGGTTATCATGTTGGATGGCAAACAATACCTCATTCCTTAGGAGGTTCAGAGGTGTTTAATCATGGAACCATTTAATGGGAGATCGATGACCCTCATTCTGTTGTCGATAATCTTTCTCCTTGTTCTTCTTTTTCTCCACCTCAGGATTGCCAAACGTAAGCTTGTTCATCTCCTCCTGGGTCATATATCTCTTCACCATGTTGAGTAGCTCCTCTATCAACTGCGGGCGCTTTTGTACTAAGGCATTAGCATATTCTTTATGCTTGAAGCCTAGGAAAAGTACATCAATTAGAAACTTGATCCTCAGGTTGTCTATCTTTAACAATTTTGTGTTGAATTGGGTAAAGAAATTAAGGAGGTACTTCCCCTCATTCTGTTTTATCGTGTGGAGGTAGGTGTGAGAGAGTTTGGCCTTTGTTCGGATGGCAAACTGGTGGAGGAACTTGTCGCACATTTGTTATAAGAGTATATCGACGTTGGCTCAAGTTAGACAAACCAGTTGAGTGCCAAGCCTTGAAATGTGGTGATTGGCATCGTCACATGTATAAACTTATTGTGGCCATGTAGTTGCATCATGTGTTTGAATTGCATTAGTTGCTTGTTCTGGTTGGTCGAGCCATCATATCGTGAAAATTCGAACAAAATTTTAGCATCAACGATAATGTGCTCGTCAATTATCTCCTGGACAAATGGCGACCCTCTTTCTCAGCAAAACCTCTGGGGACTGTCGGGATTAGGGATCCTTCCAGTATTTCTCCTCGATATCTTCTCGAGATGTTTGTTCAATTGCTAAATTTGGTTGGGCACTTCTTCCTACTCTTCTCGATTTGCCTGGGTCATATTCCTATTAATTGGGGGTCTCGCACACTTGACCTTATTACGTTGCGGGGCTTAAAGGGGTTGAGTGGCATGATCTGTTGACTCACTAATTTTCTCCCGCTATTCTGGTCTTGAATGTTTGACCTTATCGTATTATGAGGCTTGAATGGGCTAAACATAATGATTAATGGAATCATCAATCTCTTATTGGGGGTCAGGTTGACCCCTTTCTCCATGAAGGCATATGGGGCTGATCTCATGTCTTGTTTGCGGTCGCCAGATTCTGGTTAATCATAGCTATCTCTTGTTGATTTTTCTTTAGGAGGCAAAGGTTGCGGAGTTGTGCTAGCTGCCAGGATTAGTACAACTATATATCAATTTAGAGCGGTAGATAGTTGAGCAAAAATCTGAGCAGAGATTTGTTCACTGATTAGTTGCATTAGTTGAGGTATAGTCAAAGTGACCACTTGTTTTGGCAAGGTACTGGGTTGGAGCATTCAATTCTTGTTGAGGTTGAGAGAGAGGTGGAGGCGTTATCCTTCTATTTTCCTCTATTTCTGAAGCGGCTCACTTGATGTTCACCATTTTTCAATTGCAGTCTCATTTTCCCACAGACAGCACCAAAATGATGAGGATGAAAGCTATGTTCTATTGGATTGGGCTAGTATTCAGGATAATTCAACTTGTTTGGTCGAGCAATCCGACTTAAAAATAGCTTGGGTTGAAATCTGCAATCACGAGCAAATACTAAGCTAGTCGATGTGCCCTCGGCTAAGGTACTATGTCGCTCAAGTTAGTAGGAGATTGACTTGATAAAATGAGTAGTAGAATGAGGGCTTATAATGAAGAATGGCATACCTTAGGAGAGGCTAGCAATGGGATTTTTATAACATTTTCTAGGTGAGTGATACGTCTAGGATGCCCTTGGCACATCTGAAGGGCTCTTGTCTTTGCATGCGGAGTTTTAGGTCATCTATCTTTTTTGTACTATTTCAGGTGGTTTTATCTCCAGGTTTCAGGGATTGAATAGTACACAAGAGGCACTCTCTTGTCAGAGGTGGCAGTAGAGTGGCATGCGCTATTAATGCGGAGGTATACTGCCTGTCAGAGTATTAAATGTGGCAGTGAAGAGATTTTGTGGTGAGTCCACCCTTCTGGTCGACAAGAGAATCGACCTGAGTGAACATCGGTTGTGTTGGGGAGACAGAACTTGACTTCCACACATAGAGCTTTGGCGGTGGGAAAGCAGCGACGCCAGCCTAGAGGTTGATTATGTCGGTGAGAACATTGGGCCGTCAAGATGAGATGGGCCTGGTCACAATACTTCTCGTGCAACTCCTTGGTCGGAGTTATTGGGCTGGGCTTGTTAGGCCAATTAGTTGGAACTGGTGGGCCATTCTATCTAGTAATAATCTATTAAGTTTAATAAATTAATATTGATATGCTTAAAGTAATTATTGAGAGAATTAATTAAATTTAGGTAAAATTATTTGATTATTACTAAGTAATTTTTTACTAAATAATATATATTGATTAAATAATGAGTTAAAGAAATTAAATTAATTAAACTAATTTATTTAAATAACTTGTTATTTATATATTAATTATGTTTCATATTTTATGTATAATTAAATATTATATTTATTTATGTAATAAATAATTTAAGATGATGTAATTTCATATAACATAATATTCTTTATTTTTTAATTTGATGAATCGTTATTAAGTCTTATTTATATATATAAATTAATAAAAATTTATTTATTTAAATAAATAACTATGTTTTGTTTATGCATAAATAGTAAGTAATAAATAGTTAAATAATTATATTTTAATTAATAAATAGTAATTAGTTTATAATTAATGTATAGTAATTAAATTTTTTTATAAGTTGATATTAACAATTATGATATAAGCTTATTTTTTTATAATTAAGATATAATTATGGTTTTATGAATAATTAATATTTATTAATATTTATTTTATTCCAAATAATACATCATTTACTAATGTTAAATGCATAATAGTATAAATTTCAACACAAATAATCAATTGGTTTAATTATACTCATATTTTAATTATTATAAATATATATATATATATATATACACATATGCACACACGCACACACACATCATCCAATTTTAAAGATACATGCATATAATATATAAAAAAATTGATTTCATCTTACAAATTCAATAAAACTACAACTGATTTGACATCTACAGTAAAATTTATCTTTCTCTAAAATATAAAAAAACAAACAACTCATTATTAAATTATTTTCCATATTTTTCCAAAATAAAAAAACACATGGCATATTCTCCAAATTTTCTCCCACAAATTTATTCCCCCGATTTTTTTTTTCTAGAAAATGGTCAAAACATAGAAGAACATAGTGCAAGCCTTCGGCAAGGGTTTGAACTCGGATGTCAAAATAAGTACAAGTAGGCTGTAAATGGATTGGATTTTAATCCGAGTTCGATTTGAATCCGATATGAATTTTAGAATTTTTATTCCATTAAAAAATTCGATGAATCAAATTTAATTATAAATATTCATAATCCGAAATAAGTAGATTGATTATGGTTTATGGAATTAAGCAATCTGATCCGTTAAAAATTTTAAATTTGAATTTTAATATTTTTTATTAAATTAATACTCTTATATATAATATTAGTAAACATTTTAAAATAATATTTGAATATTATATTGACATAATATCTATATTAATGTCTATATTATACTCTTAATATCAAGTCTTTAACCTAAAAAATGAGAGGAATATTGATAAAATATTAAATATAACAACATATAATAGTTCATCTATGCATTAATATAATGTAAAATAGAAATTTAGGATTTAAATATTTGACTTTTAGACTAATATATAATAAAAAAAGTTGTTAAAAATTCAAATATGACATATATTTATTTTATAAATACAATATTTTTATAAAATTTAAAAGAAAAAAGAAAAAAAAATAAATTTGGTATGATTTTTTAATTGAATTTCGATTATGATACTGATTAACAAAGTTCCTATAAAATTTTAGGTTGAATTTGAATATAAATTTTGATAAATCAATTTAAATTTGAATATTACAAATTTAATTTGTTGACAACATTAAGTAAAAGTGCAATATTATTAAATTAATGAACTTTATTTCACAATAAGTATAAATGTAATGTCACTTCATCAATTGGTCTTTTTTCACTACAAATATGAAAATAACGTCGGATCAACCGATGTTATTGTTGACACAGATATGTGGGGTGATGAAGTCACGTGTCCTTTCATGTTTTCGGCGTTGAATTGTAAGGTGATCAATTTTGTATGCGTAAAACTCAAATTGTGTTGTCCACGTTGACGTATGAAACAATGAATTTTTATGCCTTCTTCTATGGTCACTTGGAAAACCAGAACAGATTCTGATCATTCATAATTTATTAAAATAATCTGATGGTAATATTAGAAACAATCTAATTATTTATAATATATATCTATATCATATATGAAAAAGATTTTCTATACATTTCAAAATGACAGTGGCATCATAAATACACAAAATTTTCAACTACTAATTATACTCTCTATTTTTTTATTTAATTTTTAAAATGTCACTCTCAATATGAAATAAGGTATTATACTATATAAAAAATGAACTGATATATTTATCAATCCAATTAATAGCATTATCACAATGAGCTACATTTATGCATGCAAAATTAGTTTGCTACAAGGCTCAAAATCTTAGATAACACTTAAAAAAATATATTTCCAATAAAATGACACATTAGGTAACTTTAAACTCAAAAGATAAATCGAAACTCAAACCAAATTAAAAAAGTATGCATGCCAAATTTTTTTCAAAACTTTCTAAATACAATTAAGAAAAATGATAACTCTGATAAATTAATAAATGATTCCTCAGTATGGTATAACCTTGACTCGTTAAAATATCAAAAAAAATGAGTAAATTTGAAACCCAGCAAATATTTTAAATATGTTTAAGCCATAAAGTAAGCAATAGTGTGAAGTAATAATGTAATAATTTATAACTAGCATTCTCATTTGATTATCACAAAAAGAAAAAGAAAAAGAAAGCAAACGAAGGTGGAAGGTCCAAAAGCCACCACAACAAAACTTAGCAAAATTCAAAAATTGATTTCAAGTTAGCACATTACAAATTTTTCATGTCATTTAACAAAATAATTATAATAAATTTGATTTAGAAGAATATATTTCCTAATTAGTAATATAATACATGTAGTAAAAACCACAATTGTCACATATACTAGAGATTATAAACTCTTATATGTTTTTACTAAATATATAAATTTATAGAAGTATCATATTACATACACTAAATATTAACTTTAAACAAAAATTAGTCATCTTACATTATCTTTATAAAGTCGAGATAGAAATTAAAGCACTTTATGCCCACTTTAAAATCCTATATGATGGAGATAATTAATGCTTGGCATTGAAGGAACTATTTTGCCCCCATGAAATTAATCAAAATGTCGATATAGGTCAAGATTCATGTCTTTTTTACCCAGGTTGAACTCGACCGAACGAACCCAACCCAAATTAAGTCATGACCTAAGTGATAGACCATTGATTACTAAAGGATCTAACGCTCAAGGATGAGCCACCTCAATCCGTACAAGTAAGTACGGTTTCTTCCTATATAAGGTAAGGATGCGAATAGTTCCAGGACAAGTTGTTCATTATTTACTAGACTATTATTTCTTACGTTCATTACCTTGAACTCGTTTCATCACTTCACTTACTAATTTAGGCGTCGGAGGACCTTAGTTGAGAATGATCTTAACTAGCCTAACGTGTGTTCTTTTGATCAGGTCAGAGACCCTAAAAAATCACTTTTGTGGACTCAAGTCGGGATTGAGGTCTAAGCTGGAAAATTCTAGGTCGAGGTTGAGGTCTTAAGCCCATGCTGCATTAGTTGGCATCGTCTATGGGAACTCTGATTTGATTCACTGTGTATGAGCAAGCAGTTATAGATAGACAAAACCCCATGATGAATGGTGGATACTCCCATCCCAATATTACCCATATCCCCATCACCACCTATATCACCTACCTTACTTATGCCATCTCCCATCGCGCAGTATAGTGCTCATGAACTATAGTGGTTTCTTTGCCCGTGAACTGACTGTTGTTCTCGGATAGGAGGTTGGGTCCTTTGCTGGCTAAAGGGATGCAAGGCCTTTAGATCTCCAGGGAGTAGGAGATGGTAGATTTTGAAGAGGCGGGGAGTAAGGTGGTAAGAAGACCAAATCACCCACCAAATGTTTACTGGAGAGAGAAGGGGTCGAGATTAGAAACATTACCACCAAATCGGGATGACCTTGTACTCAGAAGACCCTAGACTTCATTGTCTGAGGAGAAAGTCAATGAAACCAGTGACCAAGTCGAGTATTTGAGTAGGAAAATAGATAAGCTCAAGAAAAAAAGGACTTTAGCGCTGCAGAAAAGAAACTCACCATTTTTTGCAGAAATATTGGCTAAATCGGTAGTTTTTTTTTTCAAACTCCTAGATCTGTCAAAATATGATGGAACCAAGGATCCACAAGAACATGTTATGGTGTTTGAGAACATAATGAACTTTTATGGCCAGTCAGATGCCATGAACTCCTGAATCTTCATAACGACATTTATTGGAAAGGCCTAGGAGTGGTTTATGGGGCAGGTCCTTAGTACGATAGTATCGTACGATCAGCTTATAAGAAAGTTTCTATACCAATTTGCTAGCAAGAGAAAGTCCAAGAGGTCCGCAACTTACTTGTTTGCTATAAGGCAGAGAGAAGATGAGACTTTAAGGAGCTTCATGAACAGGTTTAATAATGAGATATTGAAGGTACAAGACTTACATATAGACATGACCACGAGCATCTTCATCCATGGGCTCAAGAAGGGACCTTTAGCTTCAGCCCTTGCTAGAGAACCCCCAGAAGACATGGAATTGTTGATGGAGGTAGCCCAACGATACATTCATAAGGAAGAGATCAATGTTATGAAGGACCATGAATAGTCTAAAAACATCCATCAAAGATCTAACAAAGATCAAGGACCTCCGAAATCCCATTTTGAAAAAATCATCACCACTCTCCTTCTCCCAAATATAATCACTATGCACTGCTCAACACCACAAGATCTCATGTGCTCATGGCTATCGGGGGATCAAAGATATTGTAGTGGCCATGAAAGATGTAGGACATGTTGGTGAGGCGCAACTTGAATAAGTATTACTACTTCCATGAGGACTCGGGTTATGACACAGAAGATTGTATCTAGCTCAAAGACAAAGTGGAATGGTTCATTAGATAGGGCTACTTGAGAGAGTTTGTTGCCAAAGAGTTCAAGACCAAGGGGCAAGAACCCGAAGCGAAACATGGCAAGAAGAGAACTTGGTCCAGGTCGCGGAGCAAATCCTAAAGCAAGGAGAAGAAGTGGAAGAAAGTGGCAAGTGACTTCATTGGAGATAATTTTCCTAGACGAGGGGTCATATACATGATAGTGGGAGGACCAACCTCAAGGGACTCCCACAATGCGAGGAAAAAACATATTCGGTCTACTAAGAACCAAGTAAGTCAGAAGAAAGTGAACCCTGTTCTGAATATTGCTGATAAGCCTATAATCACCTTTGATGGAAATATTCCCAATGAGTGGTTGGGCCACAGAATGACCCGATGTAATCATGATGGATATAGCTATTTTTTGGTGCATAAGGTCCTAGTAGACAATATGAGTTTAGTAGATATCATATTCCTGAAAGTTCTGAAGAAAATAAAGCTCACCCTCGCAAGGATCACACCAGTATATATATTTTTAATACGATTCGAAGGCGCTGAGGTGACATCAGTCAGGACTATAGACCTATAAGTTTCTTTAGTAGCCGAGCCATGTCGTAGGACCCTCATGCTGAAATGTTTGGTGGTGGACACCCCGTTTGCATATAATATAGTCTTGAGAAGACTTGCGTCAAATCAATTTCAAGTAGTGGTTTCAACCTTCTATTTAAAAATAAAATTCCCAACAAAAGAAGGGATTGAAGAGGTGTGTTGTGATCATAAGGAAAAGAAAGAATGTTATCACGTGTCTCTAAAAAAGAGACTCAAAATTGACAAGGAAGAGGCCTTGGGGTCGGGGTTGAGGGGTAATAAGGTAATCATGACAACAACGAAGGACATTGCCAACTTGAAACCCCATGAGGAGAATGAAAAAAGGCGAGTGGATGAATGCAGGATAGAGCCGGCTGAGGGGTTCAAGGAAATTAAGTTGGTGCCTAGGGACTTGAGTAAGTTCACAAGGATTAGGACACAAATGACCCCCCAAGTTAGAGCTTTTGACCATTGAATTGCTGAGAAAGAATGTTGATGTGTTTGCCTAGAAGCCCTCACATTTCAAAGGAATAGACCTAGAAGTGATCATACATAAGTTGAATGTGGACCCCTAGATGAAACCTATTCAGTAGAAAAAGATGAACTATGGAGCAATGAAAAACCGAATCATAGGAGGAAGTGAATAAGCTCTTGGAGGTAGGGTATGTAGTGGAGATCCAATACACCAAATGGCTATTAAACATAGTGGTCGTGCTAAAAATGGAGGAAATATAGAGGATGTGCACAGAGTACTTAGACTTAAACAAGGCTTGCTCGAAAGACCCCTATTAGTTACCTCAAATTGATGTGTCGGTGGACTTGACCATGGGATGTGCTCTTTTTAGCATGATGGATGCCTTTCAGGGGTACCACCAAATCTTTATGGCAGAGGAGGATCAAGATAAGACTACATTCATCACATCTTTGAGGCCATTTGGGTCAAAGAATGCTGGAGCTACCTAATTGAGGCTAGTGAACAAGATGTTCCAAGACCAGATAAGGGTAATGATGAAGGTGTATGTGGATGACATGTTGGTCAAAAGCTTGAACGAGCTTGATCACTTGGGGCACTTGGAAGAAATATTTTCTATTATGAGGAGATATAAGATGAAACTTAACGTAGCCAAGTGTACCTTTGGGGTTAAAGAGGGAAAGTTCTTGGGGTATTTGGTCAATGAACAAAGAATAGAAGCCAACCTTGAGAAGATTAAAGCCATAACTGACATGAGCTCTCTGAAGTTAATAAAGGATGTCTAAAAATTGACTAGGAGGATTGTATTCCTAAATTGGTTCATTTTGAGATTTATAGATAGGAGCATGCCATTTTTCAAATCTTAAGGAACATGGAGAGCTTTCAATGGGATGAAGAATGTGAGAGAGCATTTAAGGATCTTAAAAAGTATTTGGCGTCACTACCTTTTTTGGTTAAAAATATATGTGAAGAGCCTCTGTACTTGTACTTGGCAACATCAGAGCATGCCGTGAGCTCAGTACTAATTCAAGATGAGAACTTGGCACTTTAGCCAATATACTATGTGAGTAAAGTGTTATAAGGAGCAGAGAGTAGATACTTGGAGATGGAGAAATTGGCCCTAACCTTTGTGGTGACAGCAAAAAAATTGAGATCTTATTTTCAATCTCATAAAATTATTATCTTAACCGATCATCTATTGAAGCAGGTCTTGATTAAACCTGATGTCTTAGAAAGGTTAGTCAAATGGGCACTGGAGCGAGTAGAGTTTGATATAGAATACCAAAGTAGGAGCTAAGTGAAAGCCTAGGTCTTGGCAGATTTCACGATTGAGATGATGAGGCAGGACGTTGAACTGAGCAAAGAGACTTGGATGATGCATGTTGATGCATTAGCTATATTGTAATTTGGAGGGGCTGGGATTTTCTTTGAAGGATTTGAGTCAATTAAGCTCGTGTTCGCAATGAAGCTGTCTTTCATTGTCACTAATAATGAGGCTAAGTACAAGGCGATGATCATAGGGTTGAAGGTAGTGAAGTGCATAAACATCATGAGGTTAAATGTTAACACTAACTTGTAGTTCGTGGCACTTCAAATTGAAAGAACATTCGAGACATGAGAAAAATCCATGACCAAATACCTGGAAAAGGTAAAAGAGCTCATAGTGATATTTGAATTTTGTCAAGTACAGTAGATCCTAAGGGAGGAAAATGAGAGAGTTGATGCCTTAGCTAAGTTTGGAAGTTCCACAAAAGGAATCAGGAGTGCATCAATAACCTTGTTGGTGGCTGAATGCTCAGAACTGGAAGGGAATACCTCTAAGAAAAAGGTTGTGACGCAACAGAAGTTGGACCAACTTAGAAAGATGAGTTGGTTCGATTCTTGAAGGATGGGGTTTTACTAGTGGACTCGAGGGAGGCATAAAGGGTAGCTTTTTGAGTAAACCGATTTGTTATGGTTGATGGTGAGTTATACAAGAGGATGGGCCATTACTGAAATGCTTCAGGCCAAAAAGAGCTCATTATGTGATAAGGGAGATCTATGAAGAAAGTTGTGAAAACCATTCAAGAGGAAAATCTTTAGCACTTAAGACTCTCAGGCAGGGCTACTATTGGCCAACTATGAAATAAAACTCGACAACCTTTGTGAGTAAATATGAAAAATGCTAGTTCCACACCAATCTCACTTACCAACCAGTAGTACCTATGGAGCCTATCTCTATGTTTTGTCTATTTGATTAGTAGTGGATAGATATATTAGGCCTTTTCCCATCGGCTTGGGGTCAAAAAAGATTTGTGATAGTGGCAGTAGAGTACTTTAGCAAATGGGTTGAGGCCAAAGCTTCTGTGAAGATCACTGAGAAAGAGGTTATCAACTTCTTTTGAAAAAATATTATATGCAAATTCGCTATCCCTCGAGTCTTGATTTCGGATAATGGAACTTTGTTTAATGGGAAGAAAATAACTAGTTGGTGCGAGGAGCTCTGCATCAAGCAAAAGTTCACGTCAGTTGGGAACTCAAAGGTAAATGGGCAGATAGAAGTGACCAATCAAGATCTCTTGAAGGGTTTGAAAGTCATCTTCAGGAGGTGAATGATGGATAGGCTGATGAGCTTCAATGGGTCATGTTGGCACATTGCACCATTCCTAAAGCAGCAATAGGTGAAACCCTGTGTTGTTTGGTATATGGGGTGGAGGCGATTATTCCAGTAGAAATTGGGAAGCTCACAAGAAGAATCTTGGAGTATGAACTCGAGGGTAACAATGAAGCTAGTGAGTTTGAGCTCGAGGGGATTGAAGAAAAATGTGACAAATCTTATTTGAAGATCTAAGAATACAAAAATAGTATGATGAGATACTATAATAAGAAAGTTCTGCAAAGAAGCTTCAGAGTGGGCGATTGGGTCTTGAAAAAGATAGAAGTCTCGAAGCATGTAGGTAAGTTAGACTTGAACTAAGAAGGGCCATACAAAGTGGTCAAGGTGACAAGGTAGGGGTCATACAGGCTAAACGATGCCAAAGGGAAAGAGTTGCCAAGTAACATGTAGAATTTGAAAAAATTTTATGTTTAACAATGTACTGGATCCTGTAAAGCCTTAATATGGTTAATGACCTATGTAATGCATTTGCAACTTAAAGAAAGGCGTTTATTTCATTTTGAGAAATTTTCTATTACTATGTAACTCATGCCTTTATTCATTTCCATGATTCCAAGTTAATGGGATTGAGGTCTTTAAGGGCCTATAAAAGGCCCAAAGGAATGCAACGATCTTGCCTTGGGATCCGCATCACATATGGGAACTATGCAAGAAGCCCTCAAGTTGATATGATCCTAAGTTAATGGGATCAAGGTCCTTAAGGGCCTGTAAAAGGCCCAAAGGAATGTAATGATCCCGCCACAGGATCCGTATTACATATGGAATTTGTGTAAGATCCCCTCAGGCCGATATGATCCCAAGTTAATGGGATCGAGGTCTTTAAGGGCTTGTAAAAGGCTTAAAGGAATGAAATGATCCTGCCCCAGGATTTACATTGCATATGGGATTTGTACAAGATCCTCTCAGGTTGATATGATCTCGAGTTAATGGGATCGAGATCGTTCCCTTATAGAAAACTAAATCGTTGCGCGAACCCTCACACTAGGAATGATAAATAGAAAATGTTGCATTTCATTTATAACCATGAATGTTATATTTTATTAATTTAATTCAACAATTACAAGGATCTTGACTCGAGATCATGATACACCATAGAAACATAAGGGATGAAGGGGACCTCAAGCTATTCAAAAAATATGCTTAGCTATCGACTAACTATGCAGGGTCCCCATTGTGGCATCTTGGTCTTAAAGAGGAGAAGCTTCATTTGGGATCTCGTCTTTCTCAGCAGTAGGGGGAGCTACCTTGACCTTCTTAGCTACAAAGTGAACTTATCCTTTGGCTCGTCTTCTTCAGGCTGCCTACCGGTGGGATAGTCCTTCAGGTCAGCATCTTTGGTGCGGTCGAGCAAATCCAAGTTAAAGCCTTCAACAATTCCACCTAACTTCTTCAGCTGAGCCTGGTACTTTAGAAAGCTCATATAAGAGTATTTGGCGACTTTCTACTCGACCATAGACTTGAGCGTGCTAAATTTCACAAATGCTCGAGCTCTTTCCTTTGGGTGTCTTGGATCAATCGGGTTTGGGGTAGGTTACAGGTTTAATTAAACCAGCCTCGTATTATTAGTTTAATAAGAAAAATACTAAAATTATATATATATATATACATATCCGTTTTTGTCTAGGGCTCGTTTTCTTTCAATTTTTTTGCCCGTTATCTTCTCTTTTCCTTTTTATTTTCTCTCTAGTTTCTCATTTCACCCCTCGATGTTGAGTCTGTAAAATTAACAAACTTTCTCAAGTTCTTATTCAAGAATCCACGCTTCCCATTCTCGTTACCTATAAGATTTTATATTCCCATTTATTTTTCTTCACTTTAAAACCAATAATGGCAATTGCTTTTAGTTTTTTTTGATTCTTGAAGTAAGTGGATTACATTTTATCAATGATAACTTAGTCAAAGTAAAGTGGAGACTAGCTGGCTTAAGGTTGTAATTAAAATTATATGTGGTAATTTAGATTTGGTAGGATGCTAAATGATTTCTGTTTCAGGCTTTAAATTAGTTTCCACTAATTGTTATGCCATTGTCCTTGCTCCAACTTATGAAAATTCTTGAAACCCCTTTTTGAAAGTTCAGATCTTGATTAGGCCATTTTTGCATTGTTCTGTAGGATTTCAGAAGGTTATTTGAAGATTGTGTGAGATTTATTTTGGGTAACTTTTTGTTTGTTGAAAATAGATTCACTTTTCACCCAAAAGCAAACAAGAAGATCTTATGGACTTTGTCCTTCCACTTTTTCTTTAACTCATCTCTCACCCAAAATAGATTCACTTTTGTTTGCTTTTTACCCAAAAGCAAACAAAAATGTATCATTTTATTATTTCTATGTTAGATTAATAGTTGCTCAGATAGTTAGATTTTTTGAAGTAAGTTACTCAGATTTTTACAGAAGTTATATTTACTCAGATTTTATACTGATTTGAGATAGAGTCACTAAGATAGATTGGAATTCTTGTTTGATTTACTGACAGTATATACAATTGGATAGTGCATAGTGTAGGACATCTTTCTACTTACAAAACTTCTTTGAATGTTTAGGTTTAAAAAACTAATGGGCTGATGTTAAGAAGAGAAACTCTAGATTGTTCTGGCTATTGGGGTAACTTCATGCTACAATTAAATTATTTAGGTTGTTGGTATTTTGAACTTTATATTTCTCATAAAGTAAGTACTTCTCTTAATTTCATATTTTTATTCAACAATCATATTTAACTACTCGTTAAGTAATACCTTTTCTTTCTTTCTTTCTTTTTTTTAAATGTCACAAATGGAATTTGAAGAAGGAAATAATTCTCAACCATCTATTGGTATTCGAGAGAGTAATATGGGATTGGAAATGGCCTTTAAGGACAATAATGAATTGAGGACAATAATGAAGACAATAGCATGTGAAATAAGGATATTTCTGAAGATAATAGTAAGAGGAAATGAACATCTGAGGCATGGATCCACTTCAAAAGATTGAAAGTCGACAACATCTAATATGCTGAGTGTAAATACTGTAAGGTTCACCTCAAAGCTCCACTTAATTATGGAACTGCACATATGATGAAACATTATGATAGGGCTTGTAAAAAGCAACCAGGAAAAATGGATATTTGCCAAAGTTTCCTTATGGCAAGCAAGAAAAGTGTGGGAAGCCAGGAGCTTGCGACACATATTTTTAGTCAAGAAAACTCAAGGCTTGAGCTTGCAGTGATGGTTATGTTACATGATTATCCACTTATTGTAGTTGTGCATCTTGGGTTTTGAAGATTTGTTGCTAGTCTCCTACCATACTTTAATATGATCTCAAGAATACTCTAAAAAATGATATTTCAAGATTTACAATGTTGAGAAAGCTAAGTGTTATCAATTATTGGACAAGCTTAAGTGCTAGGTTGCTATCACAACTGACATGTGGACTTTGAGCAACAACAAAAGAGGTTTCATGGCTATTACTACACATTATATTGATGACTCTTGGATTTTATAAATTTGCATTTTGAGGTATGCCTAATTTTAAATTGTTTCATTTTTTTTATATATACTAAAAAATGTACTTATTACATTTTATTATTTTGTAGGTTCATATAGGTTCCAGCTTCACACACAGTTGAAGTGTTGTTTGATCTTCTTGCTGAATCATTAATGAATTGGAATATTGATAAAAATTATCATCAATCACAGTAGATAATTGCACAACTAATGATGCCATGCTTCATCATCTCTTAAACAAGTTCCCAAAGAAAGATATGCTATTGCATGGAAAGGTACTTCATATGCGATGTTGTGTTCATATTTTGAATTTAATTGTGAAAGATGGTTTGGAAATTATTAGCAGTACAATTGAGCGGATACGTGATAGTATCATATGTCGGACTGCTTCACCTGCTAGAGTAGAAATATTTGAGGAAGCTGCTTGTTAGTTGCATATTGGTTGTAGTAAGAAATTGTCTCTATATTGTAAAACTCGTTGGAACTCAACGTTTTGGATGCTAGAAACTGCTATAGCATATACATATGTGTTTCGATTAGTTTATTATCAAGAGAAGCACTAGAAAATCCTACCAACTGAAGAAGACCGGGAGAATGCAATTGAAATTTGTGGGAAGTTAAAAATCTTTTATCAAGTGACAGAGATTTTTTTGGTACTCTTTATCCCACTTCTAACTTTTATTTTCAGAAAATTTGTGGTATTAAATTGAAATTATATGAGTGATGAAGAGTCCACATGTGATGATTTGGGATATGGCTGAAAAGATGTTGAAAAAATATTCAAAGTATTAGGATATTTGTCATATTGTGATGGGGGTTGCTGCGGTTTTGGATCCTAGGTACAAAATGAAGTTGGTAGAATTTTACTTCCCATTAATTTATGGTGATAGATCACATCATAAAATTGATGAAGTTCATCAAAATTGTTATGATCTATTGAGTGAATATTGATCTAGAGCTACAACATCAAATGATAACTCAAACATTAGTAGTCTTGGAAGCTTGGGAAATACAATGTCCTCTTGTGTTTCTAGTGTTAATGATCCATTTGAGAGTCACCCTTCGAGATGTATGACCAATATGTGGCTTCAAGTTCAAATCCTACTACTAAAGTGTCTATGACACTGAAACTGGATATGTACTTAGAGGAAATATCTTGCGAAGAACTCCAAATTTTAATGTGTTAAGTTGGTGGAAGACAAATGGAGTGAAATATCCTCATTTACAGAAGATGGCAAGAGATATTTTAGCTATTTTGGTTTCAACAATTGCATCTGAGTCTGCATTTAGTTGTAGTGGAAGATTGGTTAGCCCTCATCATAGTAGGCTTTATCCCTCTACTTTGGAGGCATTAATGTGTGGCCATCGATGGTTATGGAATGAGGCAAATGGTAAGTGAAATTTCAATAATACTTGATCATTTTACTACATTTAGCAATTAACATAATTTATATATTTTATTTGTTTATTGTTTAAGTACTTGTTCAACTATTGGTGGATTAAAGATTTGTCCAATAATGCTTGATGAGGAAGAAGATCAAGGAGATGATAGCGAGACCACAAAGCTAGTTGTTTGGTGGTTAATTTGATTGAAGGAATTTGTGTCATGTGATGGAAGACTTAAATAGGATGTTTTAAACAATGCTTGATGTCAACTATTTGGAGAATTTAAATTGAATGTTATATTTTGTGTTATTTGACATACTAATTGAAAGTATTATAATTGTAGTTTGAAACTTATTGTAAATTATTGTGAATAATCAGTGAAGCAAAAAATGAGAGTAACTCATGAGAGATTTTGGTCCAATGGAATTTAAGAAATTTAGACTCAAATAGAAGTAGTCAATGCATAAAATTTAGAATATGAAATTTTTGACTTTCGAGACTTAAAAGCAGGAGCTTTACACACACACACACACAAAATTAGGTTAGATGGGTCTAATTTGCCCGATTTGGGGCCAAAGGGAAGGGGGGCAGGTCCTTGGTCTCTCAAATACAATGCAGGGTGTGTCTCGAGTCCTACCAGACCTATCCTATTTCCATCCTTACTAGTTCTTTTTTATGGGATGTGTGCCTGTTGTGATGGATTGCTAGGTGGACTTAAGGCTGGCTTCGAGCTCCTCCTTGACCTTTTTTAGTTGCATCACTTCCATGTCTCGGGCTAGGAAGTGGCTTCTCTAGTACGCACATTGCAGCGATAGCTGATGCATTTGTGTGATTCCTTGCAAAAGGGATGAATGACATTAGCACGGGATTGAGATGCATAAGCAACATAAGGGAAAATAAACCAGGAAATACATAAGGCATGGGGCTTACCTGCATCATAGAATGGGTTCCATGCTCTTTCAGCTTGATAAAATTCATGGGAGCAAGTAGGGCCTAATCTTGGGTCATCAAGCATCTTTTGTATAGCTTGAATGAAGTCACCCTGAATCGAGATCGAAGTACTAAGTTCTGATATATAATTTTCCAATTTGGGATCAAAGTGGGGTGCAAAGAATTGCTGTGAAATATTAAGTTGATGGTCTTATAGGTCTTATGCGTATCGTTCAGTAGGGTCCTCAATGCACAATTAGGTTGAGATCGTGGGGCAAAGTGAGTTTATGTTTAGTGTCAGGTCACTTTTCTTCTCCAAATGGTTGCCACCACCTGATCTCTTACCCTTTGACTTCCCAAATGAGCTTTTGTTGGAGTGATTAGGGGAAGAATGCTTTAGGCTCTTGCATTTGAAGCTGTGCTAGTATTTTTTTCCCTTGCCCTTTTAGACCTTTTTAGCAGCGGTGTTAGGTTCGAGGTCTTGTTGCTCGACCTCAAACTCTGGTACTTGGCTAATCGATAGTGGTTGCTCAACCTCGATGAGGGTTGTAGGGGCGCTATGGGCTGGTCTCGAGATCAAAATGGAAGTTGACGAGGTCAAAATTAGCATGAGCCCAAACAAATGAGCTTTGGCTAACAAAGCCTCTTTCTAGGCTTTCATATTGTTGTTAATCTTTAAAGTCTTGCTCGACATAACTATAAAATAGAAAAGCCAACATAATGTTAGACCTCGAGCTCACATAAATGAATAAAAACAAAAATAGCGGATGTATAATAGCAAGAGCCATCATTAAGAGTCCTGTGAACTGGGATATTAGTTGGTGAGAGGCCAGCGATCTTAAGGGTCTCTTTTATTAAGAGCTCCCCAACCTTACAAAGGTGGATGGTTATAGTATCCACGAAGTTCTCTCCCCATGTGACCTTATTAGTAACCAAAATTTTGGCTTACTTTACCTTCACTTCAACTTGAACTGCCATAGGTGACGATGGACAGGAGCTCGAATGAATAGGAATCACTCTTTCCAAGGATCTAGAAAAGATGGAATTTTATCCAAGAACTTACACATAGGGCGTGCAGTAAGATAATAAAATATGCACTTCTCGATTTGGGTTGAGGTCATTATTGAATAAATAGACCAAAAATAAGCAAAAGAGAGTTTGACTCTAAAGTAAGACATTATTATACATAAGCAAAGAATACACCTTATGGTGTTGGGAAGCAATTGAGTAGGGTAGATATCTAGGCCTAGCAAGATATTCTCTATGGGATTGGGGATCGAGAACCTCAAACCCCTTTCAGTAGGCCTACGGTAAAAGTGGCACAGTCCTTTAGGGGGGGAGATGCATACAATC
>JACGDI010005466.1:41988-65197 GCA_014898725.1 Jacaranda copaia | reverse complement strand
AATATGAGTTCAAGTTCATGGTAGATAGGGGAGACAGACCTGGTGGCGAGATATTATTGGGCAACATGAAGTACCAATTGAGGAACAAGTGGGGTACGCTATAGAAGAAGAGAACGTGGGGACAGGAGTAGAGAAATGAAATGAAGGAGTGGGGCAACCCTGGAGTATATGTAAAGCGCTTAAATATGATGATTTGTATTTCGAGCCGCCATCCACGACCTAGATCAACCTCATCAGATCTGATGATTGAGGAAGTTTCCTGCCTACTTTCCACACCGTATTGTGAGCTAATACACTTGGAAAGTGAGGGAGTTAATGATGGAGATAATTAATGCTTGGCATCACACGAACTATTTTGCCCATATGAAATTAATCAAAATGTCCAAACAAGCCAAGATCCGTGTCTTTTTATCCGGGTCAGACACGACCCTAGCGAACTTGACCCAAATCGGGTCATGACCCAGATGATGGACTGTTGATTAATAAAGGATTTGACGCTCAAGAATGAGCCACCTCGATTCGTACAAGCAAGTACAGTTTCTTCCTATATAAGATAAGGATGTAAATAGTTCCATGACAAGTTGTTCATTATGCACTAGACTATTACTTCTTACGTTCATTACCTTGAACTTGTTTCATCACCTAACTTGCTAACTAAGGCATCAAAGACCTTAGCTGAGGGTGATTTTAGTTAGTTTAACATATGCTTTTTTGGTCAAGTCAGAGATCCTTAAAAATTATTTGTGTGGACTCCGATCGGGATTGAGGTCTAAGCCAGGGGCCAAGTTGAAAAATTCCAGGTGGAGGTCTAGGTCGTAAGCCCATGTTGCATCACTATATTTATGCATACTTCAAAAATTACTTACCTTAGGCATACTTCGGTTGGATTTAGAGTAATATCATTAAATAAGTGATTATGAGATGGTAAACAAGTTATTTGATTTGTCTCATAAATTATCTTAATGAAAAAGAAAACAAATAGCATCTGGTTTAATTATTGTTACATGATAAAACTCTTCAATTACCTCAATGTCTCTAGATTTAGTAACCTATTTTTCTTTTCCATTCAAGTTGATTTGAACCATTTCCTTTTTCCCCAAACCTTTTTGTGGGGTACAATAGATATTTTGCAATCAAAACCACATGGACCGACCAAGTGTGAAAACTTAACCAGGGAGGGTGTGTGCGTGCGTGCGTGCGGTGGGTTTAGGTATCATGCAAATCATTTTTCGATCTATGAGTTTGTGCTACGGGGGCAGGCTAGTGCGATTTTATACACAAGAACCGACCATGGGATTATTCTTAACAAATTTATCTTATCAAATGTTATCATATGAGCCAATAAATCTCGCTCTTTTGAACTATATCAAACAAAGATAAGTATAACATTACAATTTATATATATATATATATATATATATTTATTGTAACTCGATATCAATACCTATTATCATATGATTAAGACACCACTACTTAATATTTTTGAATTAAAGTATCACTAATATATAATTAACATACCTGTATTAATTAACTTATAAAATAAATTATAACCACAAATAATCTTGATTTTGAGCTCAATTAACTCTTCTATTCTAATACTTTATTAGATTAAACTATTTTTTTTTATCAAAATGAAAAAATAATAATTATGTGTTTTTGGAAACTTTGGATAGGATATCCGTAAACTAATTAAAGAAAACAAATATGTGAGGATTTGGAACACACGAGTATAGAGTCTAACACAAAAAATATAAGAAAATCATGAGACCTAAAATACATAACTAATAAAAGAATGTTTATATATCAAGAAGTTTCATATCAAACATTTTCTTTTGTAAATATTATATGACAAGGACACTAATCCCACCTATTACCTATCTGTGTTTTACATTAGATTTGATTCATATTACCAGTCTAAGCCTCTAAGGGCTTTGAAGGAGTAAATGTAGAGGTGATTTATAACTAAGTGAAACATTAATGGGTAAATTAAACTATGTACCCTTTCTTGGCCTTGGGACTTGGGAGCGAGTCCCGGGGACTCATTGTTACAAATCGTACAAAAAGGCCTTCCTATTTATTCGCCTATTCATTTGCTTCTTTTGCCACTTAAAATGCCCCATGTCATAAAAACTAAATAAATAAATAAATAAAATCTCCATCACCATCATCCTCTCAAAGATGAAGAGAGAGAGAGACAATCCTGAAGATGATGAGAGGCCTCCAATTGGGCCAAATAGAACCACTTTTAGGATCAGCCCAGAAACTACATCTTCCAAAACAACCAACATCAATGATACTAATAACAACCAAAATATTTCCATTCCTCCTCCTCCTCCTCCTCCTTCCAACATCATCATCAACAACAACAACAACAACAACAACAACAACAATGTTTCAAATGTTTCCTATACCACCAAAGGAACAACGAGCATCACTAGCAGCAGCTACAACAACAACAATAATAAAGAACAGGATCGATTCCTCCCGATAGCCAATGTGGGTCGGATCATGAAAAAGGTCATCCCGGGAAATGGAAAGATCTCCAAAGACGCTAAAGAGACGGTTCAAGAATGTGTGTCCGAGTTCATTAGCTTTGTCACAGGAGAAGCGTCCGATAAATGCCAACGTGAGAAGAGGAAGACGATCAATGGGGACGATATTCTTTGGGCCATCATGACTCTTGGCTTTGAAGATTATGTAAATCCTCTCAAGCTATATCTCACAAAGTATCGAGAGTTAGAAGGGGAGAAGCTTAATGTACCAAAACAACAGCAGCAGCGCGTGGAGCAACGCCTACCGCCTGATCATCAGAACTCAAATGTGCCATATAATAGTGTATATTCGTCTACAAATCTTATATCTCAGCCATCTTTCGTCTCAACTGATCTTCCATCATTCGCATTGCCTTTCACTCAAAATTCAATTCATCAGACGGCCACATTGCCTCAACAAGATCAAGTCGACGAGCATTGGTAATTAAAAGAAAAATGAATTACACTTTTTCTTGTTTTTGATATACTATGGTCTGTATTATAGCAAAAAAACTTGTTTTTGGTTCTATATGTGACATGTAGGAATATATAGTCCAAGAAATTCATTTAGACTGTGTTATTGTTGGGTCATGCACAAACCCTTTTTCTTTTCTTTGTTTCATTTAGTACGGTACTATAAGACCTAAATTCTGATTTGTTTTTTTAATTAGTTTTTTTGGTCCTTTGTTACTTTTCGTGAAAACAAAAATGTCCTTTTAAACTTTCCAGTTGGTGGGATCTAAAAGGCTTATGAACTTTGGGTTGGAAATTTCCACAATGGGTTTAAATCCTGCTACATGTATATATTAGGGCCCGCGGGGCTGAGCTTCAGCTCTTCTTTAGGTGCTCTTATTTTGTGTATGTAGTTTCTTGTCCCTGAATAATGTATCGAAATGATGGTTTTTCTAAAGCATTTTTTATCTATATATATATATATTTAAGAAGTATTTGATACATAAATTTTTTTTGGAAAGAAAACATATATACGTACCAAAAATAAGATATCAATTTTTTTCACACTTTGGATCTTCCCTTCCATTTTTATCTTATCTCTTATTCCCATTTGATAAATATAAGTCAAATGTATCTAATTTCATTCCATTATTTTTATCAGTAAGTATATAATATACTTAACACATGTTCATGGAATGAAATAGAAGATGAAATATAAAATAAAATAAATGATGCAAATTGAAATTTTCATGTCCTATATATATCCCTGGATATTACTTGAAATTGTTAGCTTTCTTCGATATGTATGATCTTGAAGATGTGGCATGGGCATGGTGTCTATTGAGCTAGAGTGATTGGTAGAAAAGATATATAACTAAAAGAATGAAGATGGAGGGCAGCAGGTGTTGAAGTGTGATAAAATATCACAATTCATGGAGTATAAAATTAAGGTTGAAGTTTTCATTGAATATTTTTTTATGGGCTACAATTATTTCTCTATGGTAAAATGGGCAAATTTGGCAACACATTCAATATGATACATGGGGCTCATAAATTGATTAGTGGGCTTTAATTAATGAATAGTTTCTTTTATATGAATGGTTTCATGCATTTAATATATATATATAAATATAAATATAAATATAAATATAAATATAAATATAAATATATATATATATTTTTAATAGCTATCCTCCGCCTGAAATTTTTAGAGTTATTATGTTACTATGTTATGTATCATATGGTATTCATGCTGTTATCCTTATATCATACATAAAATATATAAATTAACAAGATATATATTTTAAATATTAAACTTAACAAACAGTACTTTTTGTTCCAAGTAGATTGCACTGGCTTCAATTTAACTGCTTGGTTTTTGCCAAGATTATTACAGTAATCCCATTTGTCCTGTTCTAGTAATATTTGTGCATTAAAGGCAAAATAAGTGGATAACTTAAGGTGAGGGCCTTGAAATATAAATGGCTTTTTTAATCTTGTTGGTTTTTCACTTGACAATGGATCATAATCAATCCCCATGATGAAAATCTAAGGCAGGTTCTAGATAGGACCTTTTAGTATACATAGTACATTTCAAATTATTAATCCATGTTGTTATACATGTGTCGTGTCACTTCATGTTTCTTCTATAATTCATATATATTTAGATTCATGCAACATAACCAAATTTAGTGTTATGTTCCCCGAACCCAATGGATGGCTTAAGATAGGGGGCCCAACTTAGTGTTCTTCATTTTTCATTGCTGTGGATTAATATGCACAAAGAAAATGGACTACCATTAATGAGAATGTGGACCAGTTATGTGAGCTTATAAAATGAATGTTTTAGGCATTGTTTGTTAGTATTTTTCTAAAATATTTTTTAATTCTCAAAATTTAAATAAATAAAATGTTATATTTTCTAACTTTACTTTCTAAAATTAAATAAATAAAATTATTTTTTAAATATCTCTTACTATTTGCTCCAAAAAGTATTCCTCAATGTGGATATTTACATGAATCAATCATTCCATTTAGACATACATATTAACAATTAATATCAAAATATTTATTTCATCCTAACAATCTAACAAAAAGTGATTAATGTGACACCCTCAGTAAAATTTGTTCCTCTCAAAATATTACCAAACAAATAATTTTTTCCTAGAACATTCTCCATGTACCCCCAAAACAAAAACAATTAATCATCACATTCTCTCAACCCACTTCTCAAAATACTTTTCTCAAAATATTTTTTGCAATTCACTTAAAATACAAACAAACAAAGCCTTAACAAGAATTTTGAGTTAAATTGAGCTTCACATTTTAAAAATTTAGGTGGTCGAAATATATATCTAGAAATCACATAAAAAGATTAGAACTGTTGAGAATTACTAGCAAAATCCTCTGTATGAAAAATATATAGTATATATGTTAAGTTGGGAGACAAATGTTGAGAGAGAATTAAACGTAATATATATGTTAGTGTGCCTGCAAATATACAATAGTAAAAATATGTCTAGGAGATTGGCATTTGGCACTTGACAAGTAGGTCTAACAATGGTCATCCAGATTTTGTTGTTCAACAAACATAACGATTTGGGTCGCGACCCAATTTGGATCGAGTCAAAACAACATATTAAAACAGACATAATTTTTTTATGATTGATGTATTTTGCATAATTTTCCAAGTATATCTCAAGAATTGCCTATGCAACTCTATATTAGTAAATTTATTATTAGTATTATTATTATTACTACTGATATGAGATAGTCCAATAAGTCCATTTAGTCTAAAAGGCCCATTCAACTTGCAGGGCCTAACATCAGTTCTGTGCTGAACCATTCGACATCAATCATCTGGTTGAGTATGCTGTTACCGATTGTGCTTGACGAGAAGCGTTATCCATTCTTTCCTACTCAACCATCTCTCACTAGTCTCGTCTGCTCGACTGTTATTAACTAGATCTTGTTGGGAGAGAGGATCTCCGTTCATCCAAGATATTGTCGATGAGCGCATTGCTGTCGACGCTAAGGTCTCAACTGGTCTACTGAGATATGATGGCTCGATGGACCCCAATGAGCACCTAATGCAATTTGAGCACATGATGTAGTTGCAAGAACACAATGAATACATCCATCCCAAAATGTTGGTGACCACCTTTCAGGGCATTGCGCTTGATTAGTTTGTAAAGCTTGAGCCGTCGTCAATTTACTCTTATGACCAGTTGTGCGACAAAATTTTGTACCAATTTGCCAACAGGGGGAAGGTAAAACTCCCCCACACCTATCTCTATACCATCAAGTAAAGCGAGGGGAAGTCCCTCCGTGATTTCTTTACAAGATTCAACATGGAGGTCCTCAAGGTAGATAACCCCAAGATCAAGTTCCTTATAGATGTGTTGTTCTTGGGGCTTAGATATGGAGGAGTTGCTCGACCTGGCTAAGAGATACATGACCCAAAAGGAGATGAACAGGCTCAAGTTTGAATCCTCTGAGGTTGATAAAAAGAAGAAAGAGAGAGACGATCAAAAGCACAAAGAGTAAGGTCAATCTCCCATAAAGTGCTCCCATGAATATACACCTCTAAACATCCCAAGAGGTCCTGTACGCTATCCAACATGATAACCTCCTCAAGAAAACAAGAAAGTTGACAGAGACTAAGGCAATGAAAAAATCTAAGAAATATTACCACTTCCACAAACAGAAGGGGCATGACACAGATGAGTGTTTCAACCTCCAAGATGAGATTGAGAGGTTAATCAGGTAGGACCATCTCAAGAAGTATATAGCTGTAGACACTCAGGTTAAAGAGGGTAAAATTAATCGAACTCCTCATAGAGAAATGTTGGTTAGCTCTAAAATGGAGGATAAAGGAAAAAAATCCGCCTATGAGGATAACCCGCCCATTTGAGGAGTGATTGACATGATTATGGGAGGTCTCACTGGGAGGGGACTCAAAGTCTGCTCGAAGGCAAACCCAAAGGAGGCTTGAGTCAGCTAAAGCCTCGTCTGTTGAGACAACATTCCACCTGACGATGAGTGCAGAGCCCATCTCATTCACTGACAATGACTTGGCCCACCTTGAGGGTAAGAATATCAACCATAAAACAGACTGTCCAATGGTAATCTTTGTTGAGATTGCCAACTTTGAAGTATGCAAGGTCTTGGTTGATAATAGCAGCTTGGCCAACATTATCTTCCTCTCCACTTTGAAAAGAATAAATATGGGCTAGTTGAAATTTGAGCCTGTGCGAACCCCATTGGTAGGATTTGGAGGGTAAGAAATCATCCTGAGAGGGTCCATCAACTTGTCAACATCGTTTGGAGAAGCTCCTCGAAGGAGAACTTTGATGGTGAACTACCTTGTGGTCGATACTCCATTTGCTTACAACGTCATCATAGGTCGACCCACCCTTAATAACTTCCGCGCCATTGTGTCGACCTACCATATAAAATCAAGTTTCCGACCCCAACGGGGATAGGGGAGCTTATGTGCAACATGAATGAGGCTTAGAGATGTTATAACATCTCAATCGAGTCAAACGAGCAGAAGACTTGATTGCAACTGAAGACTTTGGGGAATGCCCTTGTAGTAGAACTCGAGGAGACCCAGGCCAGCAAGAAGAGAAAGTTGAAAGACACCAAGATGGAGCTCTTTGGGGAATTTAAGACTATTGAGTTGGAACAGAGAAACCCCGACAAGATGACCTGTATTGAAATAGACATGAGCCCCCACCTGGAGTGTCTTGTGGTTAATTTTCTGAGAAAGAATATTGACATCTTTGCATGAAAAGCATCCGACCTTTAGGGAATCAACCCTAACATTATTATGCACCATCGTAATGTTGACCCATCGTACAAATCGATCAAACAAAAGGCGAGGACATTCAATGCTGAGAGGATGTAAATCATCGAGAAAGAGGTCAGGAAACTTCTAGATGCAGGTTATATTATAGAAATTCAATATTCCTCTTGGCTTTGTAATGTTGTACTAGTCCCAAAGAATGAGGGGCAATGACGAATGTATAATAATTTTATGAATTTAAATAAAGCATACCCTAAAGATCCTTACCCCATATCTCAAATAGATTTATTAGTTGATTCAACTGTTGGTTGTGAGTTATTGAGCATAATGGATGTATTTCAAGGTTATCATCAGATTTTCACAACTCCCAAAAATAAAGATAAAACTTCCTTTGTCATTCCTAATGGGCTATATTACTTTTTGATCATGTCTTTTGGATTGAAAAATGCTGGAGCAACTTACCAAAGGCTTGTCAATTTTATGTTCAAAGATGAAATTGGAAAATCGATAGAGGTTTACGTCGATGATATGATTGTAAAAGCAGAAAAAGCCCAAGACCACTTGCTCGACCTTAGTCATACTTTTGCAATCCTAAGAGCATTTGATTTAAAGTTGAACCTAAATAAGTGTACGTTCGGGGTATGTAGAGGAATATTTTTGGGCTACATGGTCAACCAAAGAGATATTGAGGCGAACCCTCAAGGAATTCAGGTTGTTCTCGATGTCACCCCTTCAAGAACAGTCAAAGACGTTCAGAGGTTGGTTAGGAGGATTTTAGCCTTGGAGAGGTTCATTGCAAGATTGGCCGACAATAGTTTACCCTTTTTTAAAATTCTCAAAAATGCTAAGAAGTTGGGTTTCCAATAGACTAAACAATGTGATTGGGCGGTGGTTGAGTTGAAATAGTACTTAGCTTTGCCCCCCATGCTGGTAAAACCAGAATTGGGAGAAGTACTCCAGGTATATTTGACAATCTCTGAAGTGTTGATCAGCTTAGTATTGATCTTGACCTGAGATGACAGCCATCGATCTGTCTATTATTGCAGCAAGTCACTCCATGGGCCGAAGCATAATTACTTGAAGATCAAGAAATTTACCTTAGCATTGGTGACTGTAGCTCGAAAGCTGCGACCATATTTCCAATCTTATTCTATCATAGTGCTGACCAACCAACTGTTGAAATAGGTATTGACGAAGTCGGACACATCTAAACGATTGACCATATGGGTAAACTAAGAGAATTTGATATTACTTTTTAGCCCCAAATAGTCATCAAAGCATAGGTTCTGGCTGACTTCATTGTCGAGCGAGTTGACTTGCCCAAAAAGAATTTTGAAGCCCCTCTTATTTAGACCCTGCACGTTGATGGATCGTAGACCACATATAGAGAAGGAACAGGGGTTGCTCTCCGCTCCCTAGATATAGAAAAATATGATTTTGCAATAAAATTGAACTATGCAGTCACAAATAATGAGGTAGAATATGAGGCCCTTCTCACGAGAATGAGAATGATAATTGATCGGGGGGTCAAGCACCTAGTTGGAATTACAGACTCCCAATTAGTAACTGAACAAGTTAATGAGAATTTTAAAGCCAAGGATATGACAATGAGCCGGTACTTGGCCGAAGTAAAAAAATTACAACAATCATTCAAAAAGGTTCACTCTTAGTCAGGTTCCTCAATCTGACAACGAGTAGGCAGATGCTCTCTCGAAGTTTGCTAGCTCCACTAGGAGCATGAGAGACAGGAAGATCACATTTTTGGTCTCTGATAAATCATCAATTAAACCCCACGAGGAAAATCTGATAATGAGTATTGAGGAGACGATAGCTTCTTGGCAGGTCCTGATAAAACTGCATCTAAACCAATACACCATCCCCGAGAACAGAAATGAGGCTCAATGCCTTCTAGGTCAAGCTTCCAAATTTGTACTCGATGAGCATGGTCAGTTGTACAAGAGGTCAATCTTTAGACCGCTCTTAAGGTGCCTAGACCTCGATTAAGCTCTAGAGGATTACAGGACATTCATATAGGTATGTGTGGCAACCATTCTGGAGAAAGATCCCTGGCCCACAAAATAATCAGGTACGGATACTTTTAGCCAATATTATTGAAAGACTCGATGGAATTTGCGTGAAAATGTACATTATGTCAAGTCTATTCAAATTTGCTATACCAATCCACAGCGCCAATGGTCAATGTCCAAATTTTTTGGCCATTTGATCAGTAAGGAATTAATATTTTGGGCTCATTGCCAAGATCGACGGGGCAGTAAAAATTCATAATCACCACGGTTGAATATTTTACTAAATGGGTCGAGGCTGAGGCTGTTCCTAAGATAACAGATGCAACTATCAAGAGTTTCATATGAAAAAATATCATCTGCCATTTTGGTTTGCCTAAAGTTTTTATTTCAAATAATGGCACTCAATTCCAGAGCAAGAGCACTAAAGGTTGGTGCAACACCTTGGGGATCGCACAACACTTCACTTCAGTGGGCAATCCTCAATCGAACGGCTAGATGGAGGTAACCAACATAACAATTCTTGTCCATTTGAAAGTTAGGATACATGATACTGGCTCGAATTGGGTAGACGAACTACCCGACGTGTTATAAGCATACAAGACAACTCCTCGAACAGTCACTGGTCATACCCCTTATAGTTTTGTTTATGGGTCTAAAGTAGTCATCCCCTTAGAGCTAATCTAACACATGGCTTGAGTCATTCATTTCCATCTACTAAGAAATACGTTGGAGAGAAAACTTAACCTTGAAACTATCGATGAGTGTCGCTAAGAAGCCTATAACACTATATAGTATAGGTCGAAGATGGTTGAAAACTATAACAGAGGGGTTAAATTGTGTCATTTTAAAGTTGGAGATGTCGTTCTCAAGAAGGTCGAAGTCTCCAAGAATGTTGGCAAGTTTGACCAAAAGTGAAAAAAACTGTACACTGTTGTTAAAGTATCAAAGTACAATGCCTATAGACTAGCTAATATGCAAGGAGAGGAACTCCCTCGCTTGTGGAATGCCGTCAACCTCAGAAAATTTTACATTTGAAATTATGCTATACTTATCTTTGAAGTTCTTTGGCTTGAATAAAATTCCAATGATATTGCTACAAGTTGTAGGCATTGTTATAATCATACTCCACAAGCGGCTATATGCTGCTAAATCCCTAGTCGACCCTATAGTTGACGAACAAGCAGCCCCTCGCTGCCACTCAAGCAACTTCATGTTGTCAAGACTCTAGTTGACCCTGTAGTTGACGAATAAGCAGCACTTCGCTACCACTTAAGTGGCTTCATGCCGTCAAGACCCTAGTCGACCCTATAGTCGATGAATAAGCAGTCCCTCACTGCCACTTAAGTGAATTCATGCTGTAAAGACTTAAGTTGACCCTATAGTCGATGAATAAGCAGCCCCTCATTGCCACTCAAGTTGCTTCATGCTGCCAAGTCCTTAGATAACCTTCTATTCAATAGATAAGTAGTGTTGTGCTACTAGACTCGTGTCATCCTATAGTCGACAAAGAAATGACTTCGTGCCGATCGATTAATTCACAAAATTTAATTCAACCATAGTGTCAATCCTAAATAGTTGCAAGTTGCAAACTTGAGCTTTTCCACCTAAATCCAATAGTCGACCACGTAGTTAACCAAGTGCTATTAAAAATCAATAATGCAGTTGAGCAAACAAATTACTATACATTAGACAACATTAAACAAAGTCGACAACAGTGTTGTTAGATTTTCTTCATTTATAATGGTGATAACCAAATGTTTTATTAGGTATTCCTCACATTACTATGACTATCAACTTGAATATGATGAGGTTCAGTAACTATCTTTAAGGCAACAAGATAGAAATGAAAACATTCTTTATTCATTAACTAGTGGATCATCATTACATCGAACGAAAAAAAAAAGAATAAAGAAAAATGTAGAAAGGCCAATTTAATTATGGTTCGTCCCCACCTGGTCGCCCTCAGGCCATTCTAAGTCCGGCTTCGACAATGTGCACGCAAAGGGCGAAATAACTCAAGGTAGTTTGGAGGCCTAGCAACATCACTCATGAAGTTGGTTGAGCGCAGCACATACTGCACCACATTGACCTTTTCCTCTCTCAACTGCACCATAAGGTCCTAAATGAACGTGAATTCCTCAGCCAACTTTTCTAACCTTGCATCAACCCTAGCTTTCTTCTTCTAAGCTTCAGTCAGAGGCTCATTCAACAGAATGGTCATAATTTCTTTCTCAGAAGCTGGCTTACCTTTACCATCTTCAAGGTTAGGATAAGGCTCTAGTTTCTTATTTAGTGCAGGGTTTATTCTACTCTTATCGTTAGGTCAGAAAGTATATCCTAGGTGCTTAAGTTGCTTCACAGCCCTATGAAACACCTTGCGAGCATCATCAAGGGACGTGATCACACTCGCATCCTAAAAAGTAGAGCTTAGTATAAACTGCTTGATCGCCTCATGCCGTAGCATTGGGAGGTATCGGTTGAAGGCCTTCTTCACCTCATTGGTCACCTTTGCACAACCTTGAGCTTGACCAGAAGTAAAGCTCATCTACAATTCTAAGTAGGTTTTCTTTATTATGGAGTCTATCCGATTCCTCTCTTCGACTGCTTTGACCAGCTGCTGGTCCTTGGAGTCTAGCTGTTCTTAGAGCTTAGCCATCTTTTTATTTAACTGCTCGACCTGGAGTTGGGTGGACTCGAGTTGTACCTTGAGGGTTTTCATATCCCCTCATCCCTGTAACGCTTCCCTATCTACTAGGGCCAACTCTGATCTACGGTAGATATTGTAGCCTAGTTGTCCCATTTGAAACATAGGAATGTCACTTCACAATGCTACAATAGAAAAGAAGAATAAGAAATTCGATGAGAAATTATTGATCTTGTACTTACCATATTATAGTGGTAGACCATGGCCTGATGAACCCCAACTTGGCTAAGGCCCATCAATTTTTGTTGATTGGTTAAGAAGAGCCCTGAAGTCAGCCACTTTAGGGCATTATCACCAGCCATCCCTCCCTGGATGATGGAAGTTGAGTCAGTTATATCATGGGTCAAGTCGATTGTGAAATATGGCGGAGCTAGCCGGGAGAGTTGGAATAATATTCCATCATCGGGTTTTTTGAACAGGTCAGAGCATGTCACCGCTTTTTATTTTTCCTTGTTTCCCATGGCCCTTTTTGAAGTCGAGCCTCCCTATTCGGCAATCGGCCTTTTTTCTTGACTCATGGGGCTGCTTGGTACAGGCTCTTTTCGGTGAGCAAATTGGGTTTTAGGCGTCTGTTCAATTTGCGGGGGTGAAGAAGTTGAGGTCGATTGAGTCATAACTGTTGGCTCTTCGGGTGATACTTCTCATTAAGCGATAGCAGCTTGGTGGCGTTCCTCATTTCTTAGAGCTCTAGCTTGAGCTTCAGTTCTACTCCTGGCTATTACTTTTTCTCGATCTATAAACATAAATAAAATAAACATCAGAATCGAGCAGAAAGATGAGCAATCATAATTAAAATGGTCGATGAGAATTTCTACCTAGTCGATCACCTACAGGTAGGTCGAGTTGGGCCGGTGATGAGCCAGCCAACACCAGATACCTTTCTTCAGTTAGAATTGAGGTTTTTATGTACCCAAACTCGACCAAATCCCCGACAAAGGTATTAAGCCAGCGAGGTGTATGGTTTTTAGGCATCTCCATAAGCCCCCTCCACTAACCTCTAGGAATGGCAAACTCCCCTGGCCCCTGAATATAAAAAAAATAATTTTTCCACTCTTTGCCATAGGAAGAGACAGGGGATACTAAAATTTTTTCGTGGGATTGAGCAGTCAAATAGTAAAAACCAGACTCCTCAGTACTACCCGACTTCCACGACATAGGTAAGTGAAATAAATTTGAAAAGTTGGTGAAAGAGGCAGGTTGATTATACAAGTGCATTAGCACGGCAAAACTATACATGGTAGTGAAATCGTTGGGAAGCAATTGGGTTATGCAAACTTCCAGACCCACTAGGAGGTCGACTATTGCTTGCGCGAGGGGGAACCTAAGGCCACATCTTAACCTTTCCTCAAATACCGTTACACCCTCGAGGAGGTCGATGCATTCTACCCAGAGCTCCTGGCACTAACAGCTCATACTCCTCAGGGATATGATACATCTCCCTAATTCGTATAAGATCGGCGGGGGTTATTTTGGAGGTTATTTCTGTGTAGTAGTTCGATGTAAACAATAGACCCAGGGTCGCAGGAACATCACTCGGGCTAACCTCACCCTCAGAAACAACCCTCACATCGCTTGAGCTACTGGAACTGCTCGAACTCGAGCTATCGATCGATAAACTACTTGGACCACTCTCGTGAGATGTTTCAAATGTACTTCCACCCCCAATCTTCCCCTGGTAGGCCACACTCTTGGACTTAGTATCCTCGCTATTAGAGTTGGTAGACATTTTTTCACAAAAGAAAAAGGGAGAAAAGAACAAATGGATAGAGTGACTTACAACGGATTTCTTGCAAACTCTAAGCACACAAAGGTTGGAGAACTTCAAAGGTAGAGATTCAACCAGATATAATTTCAACAAAAGTGTAAATGAAGACTTATGTCTCCATTATTTATAGGCGTTTGTGCGCGTGAACCCAGGCGCTATTTATAATTACACCCTACTTCCATGCGCCTCGTATTCTGTGAAGTAACCGACGCATTAAATGCAGCAAAACCGCCACAAAACCCTAATCAAGAATTCAAAGATCCTGGTCAATTTGGCAAAACCCCAATTGAATGTGGATAACTGTCGTAATCATCTATGTGCTCTCTGCTCCTGCTCGTCGACGAGCTCAATCAAGATTGCGAGTGGGAGAGACTCATGATATAGGATAGCCTAATAGGCCCATTTAGTCTAAAAGGCCCATTAAACATGCAGGGTCCAACATCAATTCTGGGCTGAACCATTCGACATCAATTGTCTGGTCGAGTATACTAATACCGATTATGCTCGATGAGAAGCATCATCTATTCTTGCCTACTCGACCATCTCTCACCAGCCCCGTCTGCTCGACTGTTATCGACTAGATGACTTACTTTGGCATGGACTCAGATCCATGCCACATTTATTATTCTAACAAGCATCATGCCTCAGCATTAATGGCGCGTGACAGCCGGTACAGTCGCTACCACCAACTCCATCACCAACCTTACCATTACCTTTGATAGGAAGGAGTTTATTAGAGGTACTGTTCACCCTGCAAAATAGGAGATGGTGTCACCTGGAATAATATCGAAATCTGGAATGACCATCAACCCCTTGACAAGGACTAAAACCCAATACACCTAATAGGGGCACCTTTGATAAATCACACACTAGAAGAAGGCTATAAATATCTCATAGCCAATCATGCTCAAGGTAATGCCAAATACACTATAAGTTCTCAATATTCTGTTCAATTATCATATTTTGACCAGAATGACTTGAGCATCGAAGTGGCTTAGCCTGGGGCACTTCAACTAATTTAACGTGTGTTGCTATTGTAGATCTTAGACCTTGAAAAGAACATCACTTGGACTACTCAACCTCTCTGGTCGAATCTATCCGAACACTACCCTTTTACTATAAACGACTTTCAATTTCATCAACTACACATATGCACATCAATAATTTATTAGAATTCGAATATCAAATTTTACACTTATATGTATATTGTATGAAGATGATGCATATAATTGAAATCTCTAACTATAGAGGAAATATTCCAAAAACATATGAGAGAATAGTAAGGCGACGTCTGTTTTTATTTCCAACTGCCCTTTTTATTATTTCCATTACAAAATGAAAATCGTAGACCATTAATTTTTATTAATTTTCATTTAAAATATCTCTTTTTTCATTTTCGAATTCTTTCTAAATATGTCTTATTATTCTACTATCACATTAATTAAATTTAAATTTGATTTGACATAAAGTATTCATTATTATTTTAAAAATAATAAAATATACATATATTTAAAAAAATAATTTTTAAAACATAAAAAATATAAATCGACCCTCTTTGCAATCCTATGACATGTTCTAATCATTATTTTTTAATATTCCATCCAAATACTTTTTATTTTTAATTCATAACTAGTTTTTCAATTTTTAAAAATGCATGAAAATTAAAAATAATTTTAGAAATAAAATCAAACGGACCCTAAGATTTCTAGAACACTCTCTTAGTGACATTAAACAATTGTATGTTTTGTCTTATAGTTCTTGGGGGCCCTCTATTGCATTTATAATGATTCATACATTTGTACCAGCAAAATTAGGCATCCCTTGTGCTGATTGAAGCCCATGTGTTTGTTTTCCAAATGAAGAAATGCGTCAATGGTTTTTGATGGGATCTCTGGCGAATGTGAATCAATATGCCCAAATCGCACATGGTGGAAACTTACTCTTGTCATGCAAAAAATCGACCAGGTGGCACCTAATCATTCAGAAACGGGGAAACTCTATGTATAGGGAGAAATGCTTATAACATTTTTATACGCCTCTTTCAGACAGGAATACGCACGATATTCTTTATTGTGAGAGAAAGGCATACACAAAGATAGTTATTTCCAAATTTAAAAAAAAAAAAAAGTTGATCGAAAAATAAAAGTTTTGCATTTACAATTTTACTCCTCATTCTCACATTTTCAAATTTAAGTAATCAGATACTTTTTCTTCTGGAAAAATATGTCTATCCTTTATTATTATTATTTTTTTTGCCCTTGTTTTTCCTTTATCTATTTGATATATAAAATTAACACTCTAATAGCATAAACGTAAAATCTAATAAAAAGATTGAACTAGTTAATAAAAAAGGACAAAGCTATCAAGATCATTTAATTAAGTTCATTCAAGATGGGCTCCACAACCTAAGTGGGTTCAAATCCATCAAGAACTTAATTCATATAAACATCAACTCCCATAGGAAAAAAATAGATTGAAAGAGTCATTTTGTTCAACTTGAGTACTGGCTTCGTGCGAGTATGTTTTTGGAGAAGTATTATTTCACTTATTTACGGAAATGACATGACCCTAAATCCATTTTGGTGCAACATCACTATCTATTCACCCAAAGTCTATGTATGAAATATTATAAATATTTTCTCTTTTCTAAATTGTTATAACTCATTTTTTTTAATTGAGATGCTCAAGGAAAAAATATTTTTTTTAAAATGGATTTTTTTTAAAAAAAAATTATCATCCTGTTTAACGTTAAGATGTAATGAGATAGCACTAGTTTTTTGAACTATTACTCTTGAGGAGGATAACAACATAAAATTACATGAATGATCCATGCATTTGGCAAGGGCACGCGCCTTCTGGTGATTTATGTATGTTTCTAATCAAAGCCAAACTAATGTGAGCGGTTGTTGATTGGATATGTTGTGAAAAATTGGCTTCAAATTGGCTTCCTCGATGCTGCGCCACGTTGGTGTGGTGGAAAATTAGAAATCAACATGTCTATTGTTATATAAAGTTAAAAAAAAATATTCAACCACCATATTAATTTATTTTGTTATTTGAAGTTTATTTGGAAGTAAGTCCAATAGTTAAATCTTTAAAAGACAATTGAGACACTCTTCAGGATAGCGATTCGATTCAAATAAAAGATTCTGATGTAATATCTTAATTTAAAGACATTGACCATGGACAAGGGACATGATCAGCCTATGAATAGTACCCAAGGACCATGGATGAAAATATGACCTATCTCGGCGGCTAGAAATCTAAGAACACATGGTAAAATCCTAAGAATGAAAGACACGGCCTAACAAAGATAGTACAATTTCACCTACTATAATATCCCAAGGAAATCATTTGCTAAGGACTTGTTGAGGAGAATGCATTGTATTTGCTCACCAAATTGCATTACTTGGAAGTTGAAAATTACTGCTTATGATTATTCTCATATTTACAGTATTGTCCTTGCAAGAAAAAAAATGAATAAGAAGAAAAAATTATTACATATATTATTACTTCAATCAAGATAATTTAAAAAAATAATTTTCGGATGTGGAAAAAAACAAAAAAAACTAAAAGACATAAGAAGCATGCCCCAACCAATCAAAGAGGCAAGCAGTGAGATTGTCTCCTAGATAGCTATTTCTAGTTTCAAACAAATAAAATATGGGCATACGTCACGTTGGTGAAAAAATTAATATAGGGCTCGTTTGGAACTCAGAAACAGTGGTTGAAGAGAAACCACAGAATCAGATACAGTTGGACCCAATCTTGTATGACTTTTGCAGAACAATATCTCAAGATTAAAAAATTTATATTTTGCTTGAAACATAAAAGGCCCCACGAAAATGTTTAGGAATAGTTAAAGATCTGGCAGATTTTTGTACTTGCACTAAACTTTGCATTTCTCAGTTTCCCCCAAGATTGTCGACCTTGTAAACACATCAGGTGCAAACTTTAGACAAGTATTTCTTGTGTCTACATATGTTGTGCTTTGTCTGCAATCTTTGATAAACTTTTGTAGTCCAAAATCTGTTTCCGGATTTACATTATGGACATTTTCATCCAATGGAGCAACTTGGTTATGTTCATCAATGTTTGGAACCTTGAAATGACACCATCTGAAAGTGCTTTACATGCAAGTAAGTCAGTAGACTAAGTTCTTAAAACTAGTCAATCTTAATAGGCTCATGTTAAGGTCTAAACAACCAGCATACAATTAAAATTTAGGAAAGGATAAGCTTTGATTGGGAATCCGTCCACAACGCTAATTGGTATTAGTAATTTTTTTTCTCTTAGCCCGGTGACATTAAGTTGAGAACAACTATTCATGCAAGTCTGATGATTAAAACTATAAAGGAGGTTGACATTCATTCATCATTGCCCAATAAATCTTTCCAGGATTTGTTTATTAGAATTAATGGATTCAAAGGTCGGATTAATAAGGGTCTTACTTGATTTGGAAGGCTAATGAGTCTTAATTGGAAACCAAAGATATTGGTTTAGAGTTGTTGAAGGATTCTAACTAAAATTCTCCTATCCTTAAGTTAAATAGAAGTCATTGGACTGTGAAGAATTATTCTCAAATAGTTAATGAAGTTATAAGACGGTGCTAATTAATATGGATTTGTCAAGTCCAACCTTAATGGTATATTAGGATGGTGTCTTGTGCATACAACAAAACATTCAAATTGCGGGTTATGTTCTGATCCTAAATGGGTCATACCAACTTGGGCAAAAGAGACTACACTGATGCGTGATAATAATAAATTTAAACAGTAGGGATAAAATTGTATTCTTCACCTATTTATTATATCAAATACAATCTGAGGGTATTTGGGAACTTCAAAATGTAAATAGAGAAGTGATTTTAAAAAACTTCAAAAGGCAAAGTTTTGACGACAGAGGAGTTCGTAACATAATAGACATGCACCCAAAACATTTTTCCAACTCAACAATGAGGACAATAGAGCTTCTGAAGGTGGAGACAAAATTTTGAGCCAAAACTTAATCATTTCAAGTCATTGTTGAGCTATTTTTTTTTTCCTTTCGGGTTATATATATATATATATATATTGGATAACATTTATTTAAAGACGATATCTATTTTTCTAGAAGTTGGACCATTATAACTTATAAGTCCGGATATTTTTGAGCCAATGGTGAAAGTTTTTCAAGCCTATTTTAGGTTAAAATTTCTTTAGTACCATCTACATTAATTGTTTATTTGATATTTTTATTATCATTTGGTATTAATTTTCTTGCGTTCTAAAGATTTTAAAACTCATAGTTTCATTTTTGTGTATTCACAATTTATATGATATGGGATGGCCAAGCAGACCCAATCCAACAGCTATCGACCCAAGAGTGTACTTCCAAGCCCATCTCGTCTATGAGGCCCAATTAGGTCATCAATCCTGATCGACCACTAGCCCGCCTTGTTGCCTAAGCAATAAACAAGATTGACACCTCTCGACTAGATTGTGGATTGAGTGTGTGGGCTCGATTGTCCTTGATGAGAGGGCTCGAGCGCCGCGGCCCCTGGTAGCCGCCCAAGCTCAGAAGCTAGTTCTATGATTGACCTCAAAGTCGACTAAGGAGGTCATTTCAGGACCGAATCGTATCTCTGTTGCATTAAATACCCTGGCAGGTAACATGCCTCAGCATTAATGGTGCATACCGCCCCAATACCACCCCTGTCACCACTTCTGATAGGAGGCGCACCACTAATGTACTATCCTATCCCTGAAAGCCAAAGGTGAGACCACCTAAAATACTACAGAGATAGAAGATGACCTAAAGCTTCCCATATAAGGACAAGAGTTTTCTATACATGATAGGGGCATTTTGGACATATCATTCACCTAGAAAAGGCTATAAATATCCCGTTACTAGCCACAATTAAGGTATGTCATTTTTTACTAAAGCCCTTACTCTGTTGTTCAGTTATTCTAGTTAAACCTGTACTGACTTGTGCGTCAGAGTACCTTACCCTTGGCTAGCATGACATTTGCTCGTAATTGTAGATCTCAGCCCAAATTCTTTTGGAGTTGGATCACCCAACCAGCCAAGTCAAATTACCCTAAATACTAGCCCAATCCAATAAAATACAACTTTCACCTTCATCTTTTGGCGTCGTCTATGGGAATGTGAGACTGTAATAAAAAAATGGTGAACACCAGGCGAACTATTTTAGAAATGGAGGAGAATAGAAGGACTGCATCTTTTCTCCCCCTTAGCTTCAAAAAGAGACGAATGCTCCGGGACCCAGTGCCCTGCCAGAACAAGTTGTCACTTTGACTATGCCTCAACTAATGCAACTAATTAGTGAACAAATCTCTGCTAAGTTGTTTGCCACCTTAAATTGACATGTAGCCCTGCCAGCTTCAGTGGCTAGCACAACTTTGCAACCCCTACCTCCTAAAGAAAAATCACCAAGAAATAACCGTGATCAATCAGAATCTTGATAATCATTGATAAGATGCAAGGCTAGCCCTAAACGCCTTCTCAGAGAAAAGGGTCGACCTGACCTCTTGGAAAAAATTATTGATTTCGTTGATCATTACATTCGGCCCATTTGAGCCCCACAACACAATTAGGTTGAATGTTCAAGACCAGACTTGTGGGAGAAAATTGGTGATTCAATAGATCCTGCTGCTTGACCTATTCAAGGCTCGCAGTGTGATAGGGTTGAGTGCTTGAGGCCCAAATTTGATAGGAATATGATCTGGGCGGATCGAAAAGAGTGGGAGGAAGTGTCCCACCAAGTTCAGCAATTGAACAGGCACCTCAAAGAGATATCGAGGAGAAATACTAAGAGGATCCCCAACCCTGACGGTCCCCAAAGGTTTCACCAGGAAAGATGGTCACCATTTGTCCAAGAGATAATTGACAAATAGATTGTCGTCGACACTAAAGTCCCGGTTAAACTTGTGCAGTATGATGACTCGATGAACTCAAATGAGCACTTGATGTAATTCAAATACATGAAGCAGCTACATGGCCACAATGAATTCATACATGCAAAGATGTTGGTCACCACTTTCGATCACACTCGATTGGTTCATTTAGCTTGAGCCAACTTTGATTTATTTATGTAACCAGGTATGCAACAAGTTTCTTCACCAGTTCACCAGTCAATGAAAGGTGAAGCTCTTCTACACCTATCTCCATACAATAAAGAAGAATGAATGAGAGTCCCTTCATGATTTCTTCACCAGATTCAACACAAAAGTGTTGAAAATTGATAACACAAGGATAGAGTTTCTAATCGATGTCCTTTTCTTGGGACTCAGACACAAAGAGTGTGCTAATACCTTGATGCAAAAATTCCCCTAGTCGATGAAGGAGTTGCTCGACCTAACGGAGAGATATATGACCCAGGAGGAGATGAACAGACTTAAATGTGGCAATCCTGAGGTCAACAAGAAGAAAAGTAAGGAGAAAAATGATCGACAGCAGAGGAAAGGTCATCGATCTCCCATCAAATGCTTTCATGATTACATACCACTCAATCTCTCGAGAAAGGAGATGTTGTTCATGATCTAGCATGATAACCTCCTTAAAAAACCAAGAAAGTTGACTGAAATAGAGGCTATGAGGAATTCAAAGAAATATTGCCATTTTTATAAACAAAAGGCTATGACATGGAAGATTATTTTAATTTGCACAACGAGATTGAAAGGCTGATTAAATAGAGCCATCTTAAGAAATATGTGGCTGAAGGCGCCTAAGCTGAAGGGGGCAAAACGGACCAAACTCCCCATAGAGAAAGGTCGGTTAACCTGAGGAGAGAAGATAAAGGAAAGAAGCCCGCCTAGAATACCCGCCCACCTATTCGTAGAGTTATTGACATGATTGTCGAAGGTACCACTAGGGGGACTTGAAGTCCGCAAGGAGACAAACCTAGTAGAGGTTGGAATCGACTAAGTGAAAGCCTGCCAAAATTATTTGCCAACTTTCCACCAGTGCAGAATCGATTTCTTTCAATAATGCCGACCTTGCCCACATTGAAAGCACAGGACTCAATCATAATACTGACTACCCTATGGTAGTATCTATCACAATTGCCAACTTCAAAGTCAGAGAGGTCTTGGTCGACAATGGCAATTTTGCAAACATTATATTCTTATTAACCTTGAAGAGGATAAATCTAAGACAATTGAAATTTGATCCCGTTTGAACACCCATGGTTAGCTTTGGGGGTTTAAATATCATTTCAGAGGGTTCCATCAACCTGTCCACATCATTTAGGGAAGCCCCACATAGAAGAACCTTCATGATTAACTATTTGGTTGTCGACGCCCTATTTGCCTACAATTTCATCATAGGACAACCAACTCTGAATGATTATCGAGCTATTATCTTGACAAACCACATGAAGATCAAATTTCTGACCCTAGTGGGCATAGGCGAGCTATTGTACAACATAAAGGAGGCATGACGATGTTATACCATTTCGATCTAGTCGAGCGTGTAAAAGACTCGGCCACAACTAAAGACCTTGGGGAATGCCCCTGCAATGGAACCCGAGAAGGGTAAGCAAGTAAGAAAAGAAAGCTAGAAGACACCAAGGTTGAGCCTATCAAGGAGTTCAAGACAATCGAGCTAGAGCCACAGAACCCCGACAAGACCACCAGAGTCGAAACTGATATGGGCCACCACATGGAGTGTCTCATGGTCGATTTCCTATGCAAGAACATAGATGTATTTGCTTGGAAGGCATTCGAGCTCCAGGGAATCAACCCCAGTATCATCATCTACCACTTCAACGTGGACCTATCGTACGAACTTGTCAAGTAAAAGATGAGAACTTTCAATGCCAAGAGATGCCAAATCATCGAGGAGAATGTCATCAAACTCTTAGATGTAGGGTATATTACAGAAATTCAGTACCCATCTTAACTTTGTAATATTGTACTCATC
>JACGDI010005466.1:21646-41907 GCA_014898725.1 Jacaranda copaia | reverse complement strand
TTACTAGTGGATTCTACTACTAGTTGTGAATTATTGAGTATGATGGATGCTTTCCAAGGTTATCACTAGATATTCATGGCACCTGAGGATAGGTATAAGACCTCTTTTGTGGCCCCCAATAGGGTTTATTATTTTTTGGTAATAGCTTTTTGGCTTAAGAATGCTGGGGCAACCTACAAGAGATTAGTCAACTTTATGTTCAAGAATGAGATTGAAGTCTATGGAGGTTTATGTCGACGACATGATCATCAAAATAGAACAGGCTAAAGACCATCTACTTAACCTCAACCACACATTTTCCATATTGCGAGCATTCGACGTGAAATTAAATCCAAATAAGTATACCTTCGAAGTTCAAAGAGGTAAGTTTTATGTTACATGGTCAATTAGAGAGGTATCAAAGAAAATCTAAATAAAATCTGGCCGGTGTTAGACATTGCACCACCTCAAATAGTTAGAGACGTGCAAGCCTGGTTGGGAGGATTATAGCTCTTGGTAGATTTATTGCCTATTTGGCCAACAAAAGCCTACCTTTCTTCAAAATACTTAGGAATGCAAAATATTAGGTTTTCAATGGACTGAACAGTGTGATCAGGCACTAGTCAAACTAAAGCAATACTTGTCCTCACCTCCCATGCTCACCAAACCAGAACTAGGAGAGGTCCTGTACCTTTACCTAGCTATTTTTGAGGCCTCAATCAGTTCAGTTCTAGTTTCGACCAAAGACAAAAATCATCAACCAATCTATTATTATAGCAAAGCGCTACAAGGGCCAAAATATAATTACTTGGAAATCGAGAAATTTGCCCTCGTTTTAGTCACTAAAGCTCAAAAATTGCCACCATACTTCTATTCCCATGCAATCATAGTATTGACGAACCAATAATTGAAATAGGTACTTTCAAAGCCCGATATATTTGGAAGATTGAACGATTGGGCCATCGATATGGGAGAATTTGACATTACTTTCCAACCCCAAACAACCATAAAAGCACAGGTTTTAGCTGATTTCATCATCGAGCGGATCAACCTCCTTGACCAAAATGGTAACACCCCTCTCATTTGGACATTACATGTTGATATATCAGCAACCACCTTAGGAGGAGGGATAGGTATTACACTCCATTCCCTATCCACAGAGGAGTACGACTTTGTAATCAAACTTGACTATCCAACCACCAACAATGAAGCTGAGTATGAAGCCCTCCTCACGGGAATGAGGATGGCAGCGAACTATGGAATCGAACACTTGGCAGTAATTACAAATCCTCAACTAATCACAAAATAAGTTGAAGAAAAATTCGAGGCAAAGGATTTGACCATGTGCCAATACTTGGCTGAGGTCAAAAAATTGCAATAATTATTCAAAAATTTCACCCTCAGCTAAGTACCCCGAATGAAGAATGAGCACGCGAATGCCCTGCCCAAATTCACCAGCCCAGCCAGAGGGACAAGAGACAAAATGATAATATTTTTGGTTGCAAACAAAACCATCAATAGGCATCATTGAATAAAATTTTGTAGGGAACATCGAGGAGATAGTTCCTTCTTTGCAAGATCCAATAAAGCTTTACTTGAGTCAGGGCACAATTCTCGATGACTAGAATGAGGTACATAGGCTCAGAGGTCAAGTAACTAAATTCACCCTCGATGAGCATAACTAGCTTTATAAAAGGTCGATCTCTGGATCACCTTTGAGGTGCTTGGATCCCAACCAAACTTATGAGGTTTTATAGGATATCCATATATACATTTGCGGGAACCACTCTGGAGGAAGATCTCTTGCACATAAGGTTATCAAATATGGGTACTTTTGGCCCATGTTATTGAAAGATGTCATTGACTTCACCCAAAAATGCCAATCCATCTAAGTCTACTCGCACATACCGCACCAACCCACTATGTCAATGGTGAACATTCAAGTTGTGTGGCCATTTGAATCGTAGTGGATCGACATAGTAGGCTCCATGCCGAAGACGATAGGTCAGAGAAAAATCATCATTGTTGTGGTTGAGTATTTCACCAAATGGGTTGACGCAGAAGCAGTTTCAAAAATAATCAATGCAGCCATCAAGAGTTTTATTTGAAAAAATGTTATCTGCAATTTTGATCTCCCCAACGTCCTTATTTCAGATAATGAAACATAATTTCAGAGTAGGAGCACAAGAAATTGGTATGAAACTTTAGGGATTTGCCAACATTTCACTTCAATCGGGAACCCACAGGCCAATGGCCAAACAAAAGTAATAAATAAGATAGTTTTTTATCACCTCAAAGCCAAGCTAGAAGGGACAGGGTTGAGTTGGGCAAACAACCTCCTAGGAGTACTATGGGCATACAGGACCATTCCTCGTATAGCCACAGATCATTACCCTTATAGCTTAGTTTACAGCCCCAAAGCGATTATACCCTCTAAATTAAGATAACACACAGCTCGATTATTCATTTCAATTCGATCATAAACATATCTAAAAGCATACTTAACCTGGAGACCATCGACAAGCTGCGACAAGAAGCTTAAAACACCATGTAGCGATATAGATCAAAGATGATGGAGAATTACAACAAAGGGATCTGACCATGTAGTTTCAAAGTTGGAGACCTTATGCTTAAGAAGGTAAAAATGTCCAAGAACATCAGCAAGCTCAACCCAAAATGGGTGGGGCCCTATACTATCAATAAGGTGTCAAAGCACAATGCATATTGACTAGAGGTCATCAATAGCAACGAGCTTCCACGTCCATGGAGTGCCATTAATTTGAAAAAAATTTATGTATGAAAAGCTTTGTAATAACCATTGTATTATTTGATATAAACAAAGTTTTTAGCAAGCAATTTTGCTATCATTCACTTGTAATGCTACAATAGCCCATTCTCCCAATTTAAAAGCATGTAGTTGACCCAAGAAGCGGTGCCCAACCAAGGCTTTTCAACCTACAATCCTAAAGTCAACCTAAGAAGCGGCTTCAAACTACTAAACCAAGGCTTTTCAACCTAAAGTTTATAGTCGACCCAAGAAGTGGTTTTAAGTTGCCAAACCAAGACTTTTTAGCCTAAAGTTTATAGTCAACCTAAGAAGCGGCTTTAAGTTGCCAAACCAAGGCCCTTCAACCCAAAGGCACAGAATCAAGATTTTTCACCATGATTTTTCACCATGCCATTAGTAGTCGACCTTAGGTCGAACAAAATATTCACATGCTTTAAGCTAATAGACTATGCAATAGACTTAACCCTAGGATCGAGGAAAATATCATCACAACGTGATCAACCTTCCTAAATTGAACACACACTAGCGCGCTTTACTCTAATTGTTTATGAACCTTGCTCGATCAACAAAAAATATATAAAAATTCAACCCCCATAGTCGAAAACAAGCATCAAGTGAATACGATCATTTTGACAAAATCACTCACTTCAATGCAAAGACAATAACCTAAAATTTACTTTACGTCGATTAGTATCTTGGATCAATTTCATTATGTTTTTTCTCATCGATCCAAATCAACCATGATTACTCATATTGGAATTATGGTACTCGTGATCAAAATTATTATTTATTAACTATGCATGTTCGATAAGAACAAAAATTCCAAAGTAAAGTAAAACAGTGAACCACATTGAAGAGAAAAGGCCAGTTCTCATTAAGTTTAAAATGAGTACAAAGTTTAGTACCAAAAAAAAAGAGTACAAAAGTACAAAATAGCGCCATGTTAGGCGACCATACTCTTAGCAGCAGAAAATTCAACAGTTGCTCAACCTTGTCGCTTCAGTCTGGGCCCTCTGAGCATCCTCTATAGGTTGATCCAACTCGTCACTCGAGGGCATGTGAACCACCATGGGATTATCGGCCTCCTGCTTGGGCCTTGCAATGGTAAGTGGGATAGCAGCTGGCATTGGTCGAGATGGTCCCATCTCATTGACCAAAAGTTAATTTAGTAGAAAGGCAAATATTTGCTGGCATCGACCATACCATCTTGGATCTTGAAGGTAAAGTCGTTCACAAAGTCGAACTCCTTTGCCACCACGGCCAATCTTTTTGCCACCTCGACCTCTTTCCTCTACATCTCTATCAGGACCTCAATTGGGGCATCTCTTACAACCCCCTCTTTAGCTACTGCCTCTTTAGGCTCGAGATATGCCCCTAACTTCTCATCAAGGATAAGACTAATGCAATCTTTGTCCTCTGCTCAGAAGGCATACCCAAGATACTTCAGCTGCTTCACGACTTTATCGAACACATTCTTAGCGTTGTCCAAGGAGAAAACAACATTCGCTTCTTGAAATGCCGAGCATAACATAGATTATTGCACAGCTTCCTGACACATGAGTAAAAGTTTCCTGAAGAATTCTGCTCGAGCATCTTGCATGGCAGCATTGTACTCCGTGTCTCAACCAGAGTCATAGCCAGCAACATTATACCCTATGTCTCAACTAGAGTCATAGCAGCATTATTCCCTGTGTCTAGTCAAGACTTATTCAATAACTCGTCTATCTTACTTTTCTCTTGGATCGTGGTAACCAGCTGACTATCCTTAGTCAAAAGTTGATCGCGGAGGTCCTCGACCTCCTTTGTCAACTGACCAACCCTACTTTTGGTGGACTCAAGCTACTCCTTCATCGTTGCCATTTATCCCTTTTCTTGCAGTTGTTCCTGATCAGTCAGGGCCAATTTCAAACACCTGTCAAAATGATAGCCCAGCTAGCTCCCTTGAAAGGAAAATTTTCTCATTAGTAAATTATGCTTGACTAATAATAGACAACATTCAATGAGAAATGTGAATAAACCATACACTTATCATATTGTTGTGGTATGCTAAAGCCTTAAGCGCAGCAACCTTGCTAAGATCCATGAACTTTCTCTGGTCGGGCGTGAAGAGCCAGACTATCATCACTTTGAGTGAGGTGGCCCTAACCGACCTTGTCAACACCATTAAATGAGAATTGTGCATAGCTAGGGCAGGTCCTATACTGAATCAAGAAGACAACAGCTTGGATATCTAGAACAACATATCAGCTTTACATCGGCCAAACAGATCGTCGCTGGTTAGCTAGTTGACCCCTCGACCTTCCTTTTGCCTTTCTCAACCACAGTCTTTTTTGCAGTAGGCCCTGCCTACTCGATCATTGGCCTCTTTCCCCAACTAGTGGAGTTACTTCTTGTTATCGCCACAGGTCAAGCTGGCGATGCACTTGGAGATAGGTGTGCTTGTTGAAGAGATGAGGCCACGGCCAAGGCAACCTCCCATCGAGCCACTGTAGCTTGGTGGCACTCCTCATTTCTCTATGCTCGGGCTAGTGCTTCTTACCTTGCTTGATTCATAGTTTCATCACGATCTGTCAATACATAAAGTAATAGCAAAAATAAATAATTAAATTAGCCACAAACATACATATAGATAAGCAAGTTTGCAAAATTAAAAAGGATTTTTACCTAGTCAATCACTTACTGGTAAGCCTAGGTCAACTGGCAACAAGCTAACCAACACCAAACTTCTCTCCTCAATAAATAGGAAGGCCTCTATTTAGCTAAACTCGATCAGATCCCAGACAAAGGTTTTCAACTAACTTGGGGTCAAATTACCCGGCATCTTGACACGACCAACCCACTACCCCCTCAGAATGTTAAACCCCCCAAGCCTTTGAACATATTAAAAATATTTTTTCACTCCTAACCGTAAAAAAAAGATGGTGTAACAAAAAAATTTCAATGTGGCTTGGCTGTCAGATAGTAGAATCTCGATTCATCGGTGTTACCTGACTTTTGGGACATCAAAAGGTGAAAGAGGTTGGAAAAATTGGTGAAAAAAGTTGGCTGGTCAAATAAGACATTAAGACTGCAAAACTATATATGATTGAGAAGTAATTTGGTAACAACTGGGTTATGCAAACCTCTAAAGCTCTTAGTAGGTCGACTATGGCTGGTGTAAGAGAAAATCTAAGTCCACACCTAAAAGCCTCCTTATAATGCACCCCTTGGGAGGTTGATGCATCCTATCTTGTAGATCAGAGACTATTACTTGAACTCAACAGGAATATGATAAAGATCCCTGATGTGTGTGAGGTCAGTCGGAGTAATTTTTGAGATGATTCACTACAGTGATCAGGAGTAGAAAGTCGACCAGGCAACATTAGCACCTCACTCGAGCTAACATCACCCCCAGAAACAGCACGCTTGTTACTTGAGTTGCTGGAGGTCTAGCTATCACTCGACGAAATACCCAACCCGCTCCTACTACCACCTTCTCCCTAGAGTAGCGTCTCATATAACTTGGTAGCCTCGCTATCAAAACTAGTCAACATGCTTAAGAAAAATGCTAAGTTTGAAAAAGCGAAAAGAAAAACTTACAAAGCTTTGATGAACTCTAAAGCATTCAACAAGAGGTGAAAGATACTGTAAATGTGCTACTTGACCAGATGCAAAGTAGTAAAAGTGAAAAATGAGCATTTAACTACGCCTGTTTATAGGCAACTGGGTATGGGAACTTAACAGTTGGCAATAATTGTATAGCCATCGTCTGGCACTTTGCATGGCTCAATGTAACAGACACATTAAATGCACCAAAAACTTGGTTGAATGCCCAAAACTTGAGTCAAATGCCCAAAACCCTGGTCGAATATGCAAAACCCTAGTTGATTCTCCAAAAGTGCCATTCAACAACATAACTACTCCCCACTCATTCTTGTCGATAAGTTCGATTAAAAACTGAGAGCAGTAGGGACTCATAATATAGGATAACCCAACAACTATCAACCCAAGAGTGCACTTCCAAGCCTATCTCATCTATGAGGCCCAGTTAGGTTGTCAACCTTAATTGATCACCTGCCCACCTTGTTGCTTGAGCAATAAGCAAGACCGACGCCTTTTGACTAGACTGTGCATTGAGAGCGTGGGCTCAATTGTCCCTAATGAGAGGGTTCGAGCTCCACAGCCCCTGGTGGCTGCCTAAGCCTAGAAGCTAGTTCTATGGTTGACCCCAAAGCCGATTAGGGAGGTCATTTCGAGAGCAAATCATATCTCTGTTGCATTAAATGCTTTGGCAAGCAGCATGCCTCCATATTAATAATGCATGTCGCCCCAATACTACCCCTGTCACCGTTCCTAACAGGAGGTGTGCTACCAATGTACTATCCTGTCCTTGAAATTCAAAGGTGAGGCCACTTTGAATAGTATAGGGATGGAAGATGATTAAAAGCTCCCCATATAAAGACAAGAGTCCTCTACACATGATAGGGGAATCTTGGACATATCAACTATCTGGGAAAGGCTATAAATACCCCATTACCGGCCACTCTTAAGGTATGCCATTTTTTACTAAAGCCCTCACTTTGCTGCTCAGTTATTCTAGTCGACCCTATACTGACTTAAGCATTAGAGTATCTTAGCCGATGGCACCTCGGCTAGCTTGATATTTGCTCATGGTTGCATATCTCAACTCAAATTCTTATGGAGTTAGGTCACTCGACCAATTAGGTTGAATTACTCTAAACACTAGCCCAATCCAGTAAAATACAACTTTCTCCCTTATCACTATGTGTTGCAGAAGCACTCTTTCACTAACATATTTCAAACTTGAGCTTTGGTTGCTAGTTGAAAATAGAAGAAGGATGAAACAAAAAATAAAATAAGAAAAAATAAAAATTCAAGATTAATTAATTAAAATATATAAACAAGATATATAAAAGAGAATAAAGAAGAGAATGTGGACTTATCAAGTGTTGGTTTGGTACTTCAGTTACTAAAGGTGTAACTGAGACGAGATGATTCATGAACAGTTTGAGCTCATCAGTTAAATAAGTCAAACCAAGCTAAGTTCAATAATATTCGGCTCGAAAAGCTCGTAAGCTTAAATAAGCTTTTTTATATTTTTTATATATAGTTATATATAATAAGGTCCATAAAGAAAAGTAAATAATAATAATAATAATAATAATAATATATTATTATTATTATTATTATTATTATTATTATTATTATTTTATTTGTTTTTTTAAGAAAACAACAATTTTTTTTGAAAAGTTTATAATTATAGATTTTATTTTGAGCTTAAATGAGCTCAAATTAATCCAAACATATATGAGATTGAGTTTATTTAAATTTATATGAATCGAGTTTTTCTGCTAACTTGTGACAAGCTTTATCTAACTTACAAAATAATAAGTTATTACATATGATTTTATTAAGTTTGATAAGACTTGCCTAAACCTTCATCTATTCAACGAGTTAAATTTAAACTTGTTGTACTCGAACTCGATTCAGTTCATTTACACCCTTAGTTACAACCAAAATTGAATATCTCATATCTCAAGTACTATAATAATTGTTATGCACATCCCCTCAGCTCTCTTATTAAAAAATTAATTTTTTATTTATAACTAATTCTTTTTGACACACGCACATCAAAAGTTCATTAAAATATTTCTCATCTCTCACACTATACCAGATATTTATACTACTAAATTAGAGACCACTTGATTGAAAATATTGAACGTACAAAAAAATTATAATTAATACTTTTTTATGTATATATTTACATACGAGCACATTAAAATTCATTAAATTTAAAATTCCAAACTCCACGTAATAAATCCGTTCGTGCAACCAGTCGCTGCAAGAATCATTCTTAACGGCAAAAAGGGTTAAACTAATTTAATTACTAGAAGTCAAATTCCTTAACCATGATATACAATGCAACTCTTTAAGAATTCCAAAAGCCATAAGTCAATCAATATCAACAAACCCAAACCAAATGTAATAAACACTATTGCTATCTACATATACAAATATATATGTAATACATTATATTAATTAATTCAAGTATATAAATACACCAGCCAGAGAATAGTACATGGAACCAGAAGTCCATCCAAAGGAAAAACAAAAAAGAAGATAAAACCAAATTGAACTGATGAAGACCCCTCTAGCTAGCTACTCCTGCACAATACACAGACATATATATATATATATATATATTGAAAGAAAATAGGCAAGGCAAAACCCATGATGAAAAAGCATCCAAAGATATACAGATGTGACCAAATATATTTAAGGTAAAATGATATCATCATGTGTATTTTGTTGGGAGTGAATTAAGCCAGTGGACAAAGTTTTGGAGGGTAGTGGTGTCTGCCCTGTAGTGGTTTTGTGTGAATTCTCTCAAATGGGACCATGTGAAATCCGGGTACTGTCTTGCCTCTTGTCTGACCATAAGATCCATAGGGGGCCTCACAACTTTGTCATCTTTTGGGTTCACAAAGAACACCAGTGATCTCCTCGCTCTATCCTTGTTCACCACTGCCCTGTGGAGGCAACTCTTGTATCTTCCATTTGATAATGCCTACATACATACACACATTAATTTCTAGAATTTTCAATTTCATATACACACGCAATCAATAAATATATATATATATATATATTAACACAAATACATTACATGACCACGATATATCTATATATCTATACTAGATAAGAACATGATATATATATATATATTGTTTCTGTTTTTCATATATACCTTGACTTGGTTTCGCATGGCCATTGAGAAGAATAAAACACTAGAAGGTGCATGTTGGGCAATGATTATATATGACTATTCCTTTTTGAAAAATTTATTTCATCTACCATATCATATTCATATTCATTTTCTATCAAATTTTGTATGTCAACAGGCATTTTATCTCTTAATGAATTTAATAAATATTAAGTTTATTAAACATTTTTTTTATGAAAACACTTAGCATGTATATAGTATGCTAGAATAGAAATAGAATATCTATTAGAGTAGAAGTTCATCCAAAATATTAAATAAATGCGACAGACTATAGCTACTTGTCCCATCTTTGTTTTTCCTGCTGGATACCTTATGGCAAGTCACCAAATTTTAGCCATGTTGGGCAATAAATGCATGCTAAAGAATCCTCTCGAAAAAAGATGCAGGACTACGAATAATTTCTTAATACACGTATGAGAAATATTTGTCCCATGTTAAGTTTCATAAAACCATGCTTCCCCACTTGTAGTATTATATATGAAAAGATTGGCTAGTAATTAATAATAATAATAATATTGAACTGAAAAATTTATATATATATATATACATATATATATTATTAATTAAATGGAAAACATGATATATATATATATATAGTTCATATATAAAATATACCATGAATGTGTCACCAATATTAACAACAAAGGCGTCGGGTCGAGGTCTAATGGCTTGCCATTTGTTGTCCGAAAAGATCTCGAGACCCCCAACTTGATCTTGATGGAGTATTGTTAAGGAGTTTGGATCAGAATGAGGTCCAGTGCCAAGGGTCAGACCAGCTTCTCTGCAAGGTGGATAATTGTTGCCCCTCATTATTGAGATACCATCTTCGAAAAATTTCCGATAGTGCAATCTGTCCACTCCCAAGCTAATTGCCAAGAGCTCAAAGATCACCATGGACAAGGTTTTCATTGCTTCACAATATTTCTGATAAACACACCTAAAATTGTACACAAGAAAAATGTGCAAGTTTCTCATTAATTAACCATTGGAACAATTACTCTAATGAAATCATCATGCACAACACACACACATATGACACAAAATAGATACAAACTCTATATATGTATAAGAAATTTCGTCCAAAAATTTTATTCACTTTACAATTTCATCCTACAAGTAACAAGATAAAAAATTTATCACATTTAACCCTATTTTCATTGGAATTCCAAAACTTGACCAGAAAAGCTAAGTTGTGTGTTAACAAGATAAAAATCCTTAAATTTAACCACTGCATCATGTTAGGTCAACTTTTTCAATCAATTTTTAGAATTCTAATAAAAAATCAAGCTAAATGAGATAATCCACATAAGACCAGAATTACAATTTTATAAGTCATAAGATAAAATTATATAAATTGAACAAATTTATAGGACAAAAAAAAATGATACATATATATAATTTGGGTCTCTATTAATCAAAACCTGTGATTGATCTGTTGCCAAATGTGTGAGATGAAATGCAAAAAATGAAGTTCGAATACATGTATTCTCACCCTGCTTCTTCAAAATCTTGCCCAAGTGCGGACTTGATATATTTGACCACGTCAAGCCCCGGCCCATTTGCATGTTTATAAGTGAAGGAGAATGTCTCCTTCCACGGCAGTTTAGATGAAAATCTATCGGCGTGGGCGCCTGAATACCCGCAAAGACCACCTGGTTTTCTTTTAACTACAAGCTTTTTGCCCAAAGGAAGCTTGAAGAAGACATCCATCTGCTGATGCGCAGCCTGAATTATACTTGCGTCCACGCCATGATTGATAACTTGGAAGAAGCCGTGGCTTAAACAGGCGGTCCTAATCTGCGCGGCCGCGAGATTGGTTGCTTCTTGATCACCATTGAAGAAGCCCTTTAGGTCTACTGGTGGCTCTTTGAGTTCATCTTGAGCAGCATAGGCTAAGTCCTCGTGAGGCCACAGGAATTGTGTTGGCAAGTTTGGTTGTTTTTCCAGGAGAGATGTGTCGAAAACTAGAAACTTGTTTTCTCTATCGGTTTTGAGGTTCAGTTGGGGAGGGAGAACGAGAGTTGAGGCACTTGAATCCATTGGCTTGGCACATATGGTAGAAGGACTTCGACTCGGGCCTGTGTTTTATAGTGGAATAATTGTTAGTGAACTACAATATTGAGGGGCGCCTACAATTAAACAATCTTGGATGATAATTTTCAATTGGTACTGTTTCATTGTTCTACTCATTTACATTACGAATGTTAAGCCCGTTTGCTTTCATTTTCATAGCCCCATTTTTTATTTTTTACTCTTTCAAAAATGAAACACATTACTTTTTACATATTTTTATCTAATACCATTTTCATTTTCATTTTCAAAACACATTATCTAATGAACTATATATCTTCTCTCAATAACCTATACATTTTCTTTCTACTATTCCAAAAATAAAACATATCATTTTTTTATATATTTTCATCCAACATAATTTTCATTTTTATTTTCAAAACATATTTTTCAATAACATATATATCTTTTCTCAAGAACCTATATATTTTCTCTCGTTATTCCATTATTTCTATCTCTCTTCACCTAAAACATATTAAGACTAATATAATAATTACTTTTTCAACAATTTGTTCAAATACAAACTCATTTTCAATTAATTTCCACTTACTAACTTTACAAATTTTAGAAATGATGAAAATGAAAATTGAAAATGAAAATGAATGGTATTTTTGAAGTGAAATTAAAAATAAAATATCAATTAAAATACAACTTAAAAACACTATGTTTAGAGGTGTTAATATATATATATATATATGTATATCAGCAAACAAAAAGACATTCCACATATACACGTGTGTTGTACTTATTATAAAGGTGGTAACCTAGTTGCATAGGGTCTTTAACTTCTTACAAGAAGGCCATGAATTTAAATCCACTTACGATAGTAGGCCATGAAGCAATCACCTCTGTGGTAGAGGAACTTCAGCTGACTAGCATTTCGATGGGGTTGTGTTGATGAGTTGACCCTTTGGGTAGTAGTTGTAGCTTAAATTGGGCATGGGTTTTAATTGACTAGTACTTTTATAGGACTGTGTTGATGGGTTTGCCCTTTGAACAGTAGTTATGACTTAAATTTAATATTTCACAGCAAATGAGTGCTCTTATGATTACACTCAGAAAGAGTTGCTATGCTTGTCATCCTCCCTGTCTTTTTTTAATTTAAAAAAAAAAAAGAAAAAAAATTGTGTTGTAGTTAACTCACTCTATGAATAAAAATAGGACATGCTTCAAAGGACTTGGAAATTGTCACAAACCTGTGTACATGATGATATATATATATATATATCCATTAAAATGGACAGACTTTACGAATAAAAAACTCTATTAAAAATCTAACAAATAAAATTTAACGGAGATATGACGTGGTCATATTTTAGGAGGCCACATATTACATGTATATGATATTTTATTTTTATTTTATATTATAAATACATATAAAATGTATAAAATAATTTTTTAAATAATTATTTAATATAAATATATTTAATGTGTATCTATAAAACAAAATATCAATTTAAAACAGATGATCGACTATTTCAAATTAATTTACATGCGTCGGTGTTGAACCTTTCTAGATTGTATTGCCCATGCGATTAAGGGCTGGTATCCGAGTCCAAACTTCAGGGTAATGTTCAGTTCTTGGACCCCGTTTGGATACAATCCGTATAAGACAGACATATATTGTCTTGTTGTGTTAACTTTTAAGCTTCCTGGGTTACTTTAGTTCTTTTAGTCATGAAATGGGACAAATTTTGAATTTACCACATCATAGGGACCAAAATGATGCTCCATATAAAATTGCGGGACTGGATAAGCAATTAACAATAAAAAAATTTGGGATGGATGGAGAGAGGAGTGCGAAGAGAAGCGCCAAAGGCCGCCCATTGGGATGTTCGAAAAAAGAGGTCGGAAGCTTATTAGAGTGCCAGCAACTGGGACGAAACGACGCCCTTTATCCCTTAGGTTGCTTTCTCATCCAAAACAAATCTTTTTCTTCGCATGTGTCTCAATCCTTTCTCTCTCTCATTTCTTGTCTCTTTCCTCACTGAATAAATTGGATCTTTAATCTCAAAATTGAAATAATTTTACAAGTTTCATATTATGTTTTTAAAAGTAACTATTTTTAATTCTATATATAACCACAAATTTATAAATTTGATCATATCAAATAAAGGACTTTAGATTTAACTCACCTCCAAAACTAACTTAAGAGGTGATGATTCTTTAAGACTATATATAGAAATTATTATTTATTTATTTAATCGATGTTTGAATCTAACATATTACTCTATTAAAAAATAAGCAGAAACAAGTATGTAGTCTCGAACTTCCAATATGAATATTTTCCAAAATAGTTAATTAACTATAGTCACATATATAATTTCGCCTTTGCAAGTTGAATTTTCAATTTAACGTATAATTTAAATATTAAAATTATCTCGATAATTTTACTTCCACACCCCAATTTTACTCCATTTTGACAAAATACTTTATAATCTTCATCATTTTAAAAGTTATATTGAATTATTTATAAGTGCTAATTGAATATATAATTGATTTTCTTATGATAAAGTGGGTACAAGCATGATATATTAAATAAGCCTTTGCTCCCAATTAATTTCTTTACATTTGTATCCTACTCATACGTCTAATTCGTATATTACTTTTTGTACTTTAAACTAATTCTTTTGCTGTAACTTCAATATATATATATATATATATGGAGTAGATAACGAATTTTTTTTTTCATCTTGTATTTAACTAACTAGTTAGGTAATATATCTTTTTTATTTCATACTAATTATTTGTAATGCTATTCATACAATACACATTGGCATCCCTGGATTATTGATTTACCAACATTTTGATTTATTGGATTTGATTTTAGCGCATAATGACCTAGTAGAATCTCCAAGTGAATCCCACTGTTTGGCCCTTAATTATTCTAATTAAGTGTACATGTGTCATTAAATATGTAACTAGTTGTACATAATTTACATTATATTCTTAATGCCACTGTCGAGCCCTATTAACTAACATTGTATCCAATGCTTGTCTCTTTTTTTTCCCCACTCTCGCTATTTAATACTTTTGTCTCTGTTAATATATATATATATATATATATATATATATATATGCATACTGCCATAGACAGAAATTTTAATTTTATAATACTAATCATGAAATGCTAATATTCCATAAGGATAAAATAATCATAATGATGAAGTGATCAAAAAGAACAACTGTAGTATTCTCTTCGGATTGTCGAATGTTAATTAAGAAGAGGATCATCGGGGTTTTGCTCTGCCTCTTGCTTCATTTCAAATTACAACTCCTTTTTGGGAAAACAATCAAATGAATTATTTAACAATAAAAAGTTAATAAAGTACCACGGATAGCATAAAATATTTATTAGTATATGAAATTAAAGAGGCCCAGAATATATGGGAATTTTAAAAAAATTAGGTATTAAACGTGGTTTAGTATTTTAAAGATGGAGCTGAAAAACAAATTAAATTATTCAATAGTTAATTAAAAATATATCATTAAAAGTTTATTTGAGCCAATTTTTTTTTTAAATTTTTTTTTATACATACAATAGGATCCCATTAAAATTTGAACTTCTAACCTTACACTTATAGTGTGAAACTTATATTATTGGACCAAAGGCCACTTAATTTTATTTAGGTTAAATATCATTAAAAGAATATCAAATTATTAGAACCGGACTTGTGTTCAATTCGACTAAAATTCATTTAAGCCTAATTTATTTAATAATTAAATTAAAATATAATTATAAAATCACTAAAAAATTTAAATCATATTATATGAATATATTCACATTTTGTCCGAAAGTTTGGCTGACATTTCAGTGACTGGCAAGATAATTAAGAAGCTAGCGAGCAGCACGAGAGTTAAATAGAAGGACCAGCCGTACAACAAATTGGACTTATAATTAATATATATATATATATATATATATTGATCTGGACATAACTTTCAGTGGAAATATAAAAAATTTAGCAACATAGACCAATCGTGTATCTACAGAGTCATGGACAAGCGGTGCGTGGTGGATCTTGGTTATTTAATCCTTCAGCAAGTTCAGTGTGCACAACGATTTGATTTTTCTATGGCTGAAACTAACGAGTAATTTAGATTGCAACTTTTTCTGAGTTTCCAATGTCCCTGCACAACAATGAAAATGTTTTTTCAGTTGGTGACGGGATTATTTTGTCCTAATTAAATTATCAGTTTATATATACAGAAGGATATCTTTTTTTTTTTTTTTTTTTGCACTAAAATTTCTGATATAAGTGATAAATTGAACATTTTGTTCGCCATCAAATATGAAATTTATAAAAATAATTAGATTATGAGTTTGTGAAATGACCATCTTGCCCATGAACATGTTGGTAGTGCTTACTAGTTATATATGAGAGGTGTGCTCAACAATATTTATAGAGTCGAAAGGAGATCAACATTAATTTTTTCCACCTAACACTTAAATTTTCGAATCAACATTTCATTATATTTTGCCTTTCTTGTTTGCTTTGATTGATTATACTTGATAGATACATAATCACTCATAATTTATTATTTATTTGTTTTAATATAAGGTCGTTGATAAGTTGGAATGTATATCAAGAGGTAAGAGGCTCGATACATTTTTCTTAGGTTGAATAAGATTCAAAAAGACCAAATTCACCTTGATCAGTATGCAATAAGATTATTAAAACAAATAATAAAAAGTTATAATCATAAAATTATATATTTTGTTTTAATTTATTTTTCGATTAATTTTACCAATCAAACATAAAATTGTATTACTTTATCTTGATAGACGTAAATCATATCCAATTGTTTATATATCATTAATAATCACATCAATCGAAGCAAATTAACACTTAATATATACCATTATGCTTACACCACTTTAAGTTTCAGATCTCATAAAAGTATTTTGTTCGGTAAAATATAAGACCAACTCACTTGGTTACTTAATAGAAAGCTGATTAAATTTTTTATGATATTACTATTTTTCCTCTTACACCCTAATGGTGGAAAAATATGTGCGGTAAATGGTTAGATCTTTTCAATTATATAGATATATAAAAAGGAGAAAAGAAAAAATATATATAGATATATATATATATATATATATGTGCACATATACATGTATTTGACCCTATTTTTCATGTATCTAAGTTATTTTTCACACCCACCTCGCAAATTTCAAATCAACTTCAATTTGGTCCTAAATTATAATTTTTAACTTAGATTCTGAACTCGATTCATTATAATTTACTTACGTATTATGTATATATTTGTGATGCATATGATACATGTATATGAAAAAATGTGTACATTACACATATACTCAAATATCAAGTACAAATATTCTCTCAAAAACAAAAATATCAAGTACAATATAATATTTGTTTATAAATTTAAATAATAATTTCATTTCAGTCCAAGGAATAGGCCAAAGACAATATCTAAAGTTGCTTGGAGTCGATTTTCAAATTCCAATAATATTGTCTTTTTATTTCACACACACGCATATATGTAAGAGATGGAATGTGACTCCTTCGCTAATGGCCACAAGGGAAGATTCTGTTCTTGATTTTCCAAATTATGTCATTTTCCCAAAAACACCCAAAAACACTTCCACTATTTTTGAATTTTAACATGAAAAAATAAAATAAGATAAAATAAAATATGAAAAATTATATTCTGCTGCGCTTTCCTTCACACAAATATATGCATAGGAATTGCACCCAGACTTAGTCTGGACACAATCAGGCCAACCAAGATTATATACACGCTAATCTGAATTTAGGTCCATATCAGCAGGCTCATCATGTGGGTTCTTAGAGTTGTCCTCCTCAGCCTTACCATATGGCATATCATCTACTTCTGCCGCTAAGGTACGAGCCTGATCTATGGCCGTTGATTCCACATCTCTGGCAAGCTGATCTACAGCCTCATCGTCCTAAAGAATAATAGAAGATAGCTATTACATTGCACCATTGGAAAGATGATATTATCATTTTGTCAGTAAGATTAGTGTTGGTAACTAAAAATAGGCACCTCATTCAAATTTCAACTGAAGACACCTAATTACAACAATGAACTGATACATTTTGCACTTATTTAAAAGTTCATGGAAAGATAAACCTTATCGTTTGCCGTGGATTCAATGAATTCCATCTTCACCCTGCTCTGCGAAGACTTGCTGTGTGTGTATAATAATTAATGAATAATGATGTATGCTAAATGATAATAAGTAGAGATTTAAGAGGAAGTATTGAGCAGAGAATTATACCGTTCATAATCAGCGTTGGCATCAGAATCAGGGAATTTTCTTTCATCTTTATTATCTTCATCTTCATCCACCTACACACAGTATTTATGAGAACTGACTTCACCACATATGCTGCTACTTTTAGATATACAAATAACTCGTTCCAGTATTCTAGTGACAAAGTCATGTACCAGTTTTGGAGATTGCATGGAAAAACAAAATAAAGACATTTAACAAATATGATAAATCATATTTGGCAGGCTTTATATATGAGGAAACAGAAAAGAGAGGGCGCTAGTGGAGTAAGTAGTTTCGACTAGTGCTATATAAATTGTACTGAGTAGCACAAGGACCAGCATCATTTCTCCTGGATAATTCAGTTAAATTAAACCAACTTTAAGGCAATCATATCGGTGTAGAAGTAATAAGGCATCAATGGCTGACCAGGCTAGGGCATCACAGAATAGAATGGAGCAAAATGCAAATAAAACCAAAATTATAAGAGAGAATTTTAATGCAATTAAGAATCAAGTTTGCATTGAAAAGAAAATCTATCACAATTATGAAACAATAATAGAAACCACCACCAACCTTATATACTTTACTGTAGCCATCGACATTGTCATCCAAGTCACCCTATCATGATTTTTTATTACTTTAGTTAGCACTTTATGACTTTTACTTGTGTTATTTTCATTTTCAGAAAATATTTATATTTGAGTTTCCTCAAGCTTAAATTGTGCCCAAGGTTTGGCGGCTAAGTTACTGGGAGAACTGAGTTTAGCATTTTTCTAGATCCCATCTTCATGATGTACAGTTAGTTTATCTATCTTTGTTTAATTTCATTAAATTCCTACTTCCCCCACCTATCCTTTTGTCCCATTTTCATTTCTCCCAACTTCTTTCTTGTTCTCTCCTAATAATCACCATACCTACTATATAGCTTCCTCTTCCTTCTCCCTCCCATCTCTTTCTTCTCCTCCTCCTCTAATTTACTGATTCATATAAACATACACTTGTACTTCCATGCCAAGGGAAACAAAATCTTCTTCCATCCATGCAAAACAAATTGAATCAAGCAACTGTACTTCACAAAATTCTTGAGGCTCTCCCTGGGGTTGTGGAATGAACCTTCTCGCTCATGCAGAAGAACAAATAAAGCAGGAAATAGGACATGGGTGTGAAGGAGGGGGGAAAAAAAGACAAGACAAAACATAGTTCACAACTGTTGAGATAAAAAGGATAATCATGTTGAATACTCAGTCGAGATTTTACAGAGCACACAACACAATTCACAAAATACCCTTGGTAAGAGTCGCACTGAATTAAGGTGAAGCAGATATAGAAGTTGAAAAAACATAAATATAAAACACAAAGTGCAAAGTTGAAAAAACATAGATTCTTCTAATTGAATAAGTCCACGGTTATGAGAACAAACCTCTGGGAGTTCAGTATCAGGTGGCCGCTCCTGGAACTGTACACTTGGAGCATGCTGGAGTTTCGAGAGATTATCAAGCAGCTCCCTTCTTATTTCTTCCAGCATTTTCTGTGAGTTTTTGTTTTCCATATTACTAGGAGCAACATGAAGAGTGTATTCTGGGCCGAAATACTCTATGTACTCATGCTGAGGCATCTTATCATCAAGCTCAATTCCAAGTGCCACTCCTGTCTGCTCAAGAAACAAACAATTTCATCAATGATGACAATAATAGACAAAAAACAGGAGAAGAGGACTGCATGTCTCCATCTCTGTGATAGTCAAGAACTGAATCTTTCTTCTCTGCTGGGACAATAATATATGTTTCAGGAGCAAACTCACGTTTTTGTATCATTTTGTTCCCTGTTTCCGGTGTGTGGGGGCTTTTGGTTAGAGGAATGCAACTAGGCATCTGAAAATAAATAAGCAGACAACTCTCTTGTTGCCAATAGATATTGCCCAGCGAACTGGCAGATCAATTATCAAAGACCTAAAATAAAAGGAAGGAAGGAAAAAAGCGAGTTCGAAACAATAAAAGAAGGAGATAGTTAAAAGTGCAGCCAGATGCGCCAAATTACTTAGACCTTATGAAGCATACAAATAACAGAAACCAGAAAATGAAAATTTGATGCTTTCTTGAGTAGGGTGCATGTGTTAAAGGGGAAATTCTAAGAACTAAGAAAAAATTGTTTTCTTTCTCCCCTCAATTAACTATCATGGTTGACTTGGCATGTATTCTTAAAAGAAGATTAAAACAACTAAATGTTGAAAATGTAATAGAAACAAAAATTAAGTTATTAGGATCCAAAGAATACAATTAAAATTTAATTGTTGCCATTGAAATTGCTTATAGCATCTCTTATAAGATAAACTCAGTAGATTTCCTATTTCTTAACTAAACAATCTCAGCAGC
>JACGDI010005466.1:9310-21595 GCA_014898725.1 Jacaranda copaia | reverse complement strand
AAAAAAAAGAAAAAAAAGCAAACCGAAATTGGAAATGTCACAACTTCATCTTTAACAGTCACCCAGTTAATATAAAGCTGAAAAGAAGAGTGAGAAAAAAATGAGTGAAACTTTGACATTATTGTTAATGTTTCCAAATAAAATTTGGAAATACAAATATGTGGTAGTAGACATAAGAACCACCCAATTGAGCTAGATATAAGAATTTATTCCTTCTGTTTTATTTCACAAAACATTTAATTGGTACTGTGCAATAGTCGCTCTTCTATCAATAATTAGCATGTTTTACACACATACATAATGTTAACAGGTAAATCTTTTGTTAGAACAATTAATACCAGAGAGTGATTTTCAAGATGATAGCGAGCAAAAGGGATAAGAACAACTAATTTTGCAGTGGATAATGGACTTGGTGCAAGAAAAAATTGTATCAACTACCAGGAATTATTATCTATATCAAAAACTAACTGTAGAAAACCAAATGTAACATATTAATGCTGACATGTTTATGCTTTCAACATTGGGAAACAATTTTAATAAGAAAACCAGGACAGAAGCTCTGCAGAATATCATGATTGTCATAATTTTTTTTTCTTTTTTTTTTTTTGATACTCCTAGGAAAATCATTAAAACTCAAATGCAAAATATACACACAGCATACCTCATAGCACCAACAACGAGCAACATTGCGTATTGTGTAGCCACCTCCACCCAGCAAAAGAAGTGGCACACTGAAAGATCTCATAAATCTCACACACTCTGCATGACCTTTAACTGAGAGATTGAAGCAGCCTAACCTATCCCCAGATAGGGAGTCAGCTCCACATTGTAAGACCACTGCTCCGGGCCTAAAAACTTCCATCACCTTACCAATTATTGGCTTAAATAAGGATTGATAGCTGTCATCATCAATTCCATCATCTAATGGAATATTAAGGGCGTAATATTTGCCTTTCCCAAATCCAATATCTCGAATGTCCCCAGTACCAGGAAAATAATCTCCAAATTTATGAAATGAAACTGTCATTACTCTGTCAGTGATATAAAAAGCTTCTTCAACACCATCACCATGATGAATGTCAATGTCCACGTATAAAACACGCTGCAATAGGAACATAAACCAATTCAAATTTGGGAATGTAAAAAGACCAAACTATTGATGGGTGGTGTTATGCTATTACATAGAAAAAGATATTACTAAGAAAGTGACTTAACAATGGGAAAACAGTCTAATTCACCGAAACATTGCTTTGGGGATGCTATTTGACTTAGTAGCAGTGGCTACCTAAACTAATGCATGTGTTCAATGACAATGGCAGTAATATATATTGGCTTTGTTTCCTTGGATAAGAAAACAGCAATAGACTACTAAATCATGGTCTTAAAGGGGAACTTTTTATTTGTGAATATTCTTATCATGCAGTACCTTTTTGAATAACAGACAGATTCTTTTCTTTTTTTCCTTTCAGACTGCAGGCCACAAGATCACAGGGAGATTAAAATTCCAGTTTTTACTAAAATCAAAACGCTCTCAAGTGATGTAACTTAACCAAAAGTGACAGATTTTTACATGAGGTTAGGATCATAATAAGCCCAAGCATTCGACTTGTACCATGTTCCTACTATAACATGGAACAAGAGAATGCAATGAAAGACGCTTTTATCACTGAGATAATCTTTTTGAATATCAATCATTGGCACACAAATAGCATAAACAGATTCAACTGTGATGTAGAAGAGGGAATATTCACATGTTGTACGTATACAAAGACCAAGTTAATGCCCTGATCCTAGAACTTACAACCTCTCAAGACCTGTTTGGTTTCATTTTCAAAGCCCATTTTCACTATTTCAAAAATGAAACATATCACTTTTTACACATTTTCACCTAACATCATTTTCATTTTCAAAACACATTCCCCAATAACCTATACATCATCTTCTGATAACCTATATATCTTCTCAATCTATTTTGTTATTTTTATTTCTCTACACCTACAACATACTAAAGGCAACATAATCATTACTTTTCCAACAATCTATCCAAATACAAACTCATTTTTAACTCATTTCTACTAACTACTTTCTCACTTTTTGAAATGATGAAAATGAAAACTGAAAATGAAAATAAAACCAAATGGGCACTTACATTTCTCATTTATCGCGTCAATTTCACTCAGCAAAGCATTTTAGTATTTCAAAGATTTACACTTGCCTTAAGATATGGTATTCTATCAAAAATGATGGTTTGATTACGCCTTGATTTGTAGAAAATGAATAGTAATGCATATAATGATTGTGATTTTAGTATTAACTGTCTCCTTGGGAATGTATGGCAGATCTGTCTACCTCATGAGTTTTGAGGAGCTCTAAAATGGCCAGCACTATATCATTGACGTAGCAGAAACCAGAAGCCTCACATTTCTTCGCATGGTGCAACCCACCAGCCCAATTTACTGCAATGTCACAATGTCCATGATTTAGCTTCACTGCACCTCCAATGGACCCTCCAGCGTAAGTTTGACAGAAGGAATAAAGACCATCAAAAACAGGGCAATCTTCCCCAACATTAAATCTCTTCAGCTGCCTCAACTGATCTTGTTGTGTCTCTGGGGTGACTCTTTTCAGGAAAGAGATATATTCATCTGCATGAAACCTGCAAAGATCCTTCTCTCGAGCAGGATTGGGCTTCAAAACATGCATGTGTTGCAGTAATCCATAATGGGCAAGGAGTGCATGAGTCATCCGCATTCTGTGTGGCTTCATTGGGTGACCTTGTGCATAATAATAATTTCCAACCTCTGGGTCATAGAAGTAGCACACTTTTCTTTTCGAACCATCTGCTCCAGATGGTAAAGAATTACCACCAGTATCCATTGCCCTGCATATGAAAAATACAAGTTAGGGCAACTCAAACTGGAATTACTCAACAGGAGGCAAAGAAAGGTCGAATTAAATAATGAGTGGATCATCAAGGTTGCTACTTATTAACCCAAAAACCAAAACAAAACAAACTGAGAAATGTTGTGATGAAATCAAAATGACGAAAAGTAAAAATAGTGACATGTTAGTTCAAATAAATATTGCATGCTTTAATATATCGATTGGGCAGGTAAGTATAATTAACCAAAGAGAGGAGTCTAACTTTAAGAAGCTACAAATATCTGCACCCCCTATTACCTAAATCATTAGCTTATTTGCAGGAAGCATCTAAAAAGGTTGGATATTAGGAAAAAAATTCTGACTTACTCACCTTTTTACCCCAATGGATAACAAACATAATTCGGATAGAATCTTGGAGGTATAGTCAATGCAAACCATGGCTGTCATCAAGTAATTCTGATAGCTTAAACTGATATTATTGCATTTCAGATTTGTAATTATATTTCTTGGCACATTGAATGACTTACTGTTTACAATACATTATTGGCTTTATCACAGTGTTGGATATTACTTCTTACTACTTTCCAGGTACCAAGTTAATGACTTAAGATACACCAAATGAAGCATTATGCATCATTATAACCATATATATGGCATGCTACAAAACTCATAAAATTGTTAATTGATTGAAATTAAAGCAGGTAGACAAAGAATCAAGAAAAATAAGCCTAAGAGAATATATTCTATGAAAACTCCGGACCAGTTCCAAAATACTTTGTAGCCCAAATCATTCTTTAATTTATCAGTATAAAAGTCTTTATATGTTAAATTTAGCTATGTTCTTTTTTCCATATTTTCACTCCAAAGTCTGGATATTTTCTCTACTATGTTTTGTTAAGGTTTTGGCAGCTCTAGTTGGCCTGGAATTATGTTAATTGTTGGTCAACTCAACCTTAAGCATTCTATACCCTAAATGGAATAGAAAGAATTGTCTGGATATCTATAACTAATCATGTACTCTTCTTCAGTAAATGAGTAAGAGAACTGCCAACTGACTTTTACACATCTTTTACTTGTTTCTTACAATTTTGGGACTCAAATCCTTGGTGCAACATCTCTGCATTCAAGGGGTGATTAGTTTTTTCTGATTATATTCAATTTAGTTGTTTTATTTTTCTGCCAAGGCGTTATTCATGAGCACCATAATAGCCTTTAATTTTCTTTATCTTGGCCTCTGTGTTCTATAGAACTCCACAGATTGAAAATCTCCAAAGATGGAAGACGCAATGGAGATTTCATCCTTGGAGATAGCTATATATTGTTTACGCTGTTTGAATATAGCATCATCAACATTTCATTGAAAACATTGTTTAAGAAAGCCAGTATTATCTGCTGTGACCACATCAATTCTTGATCAGAATAGTCATTTGAAAATAAAAATCCATATGCCATGTAAATCACTATTTTGTAACCCATAAATTCAGTTAGATATCTCAAATCAATCCTATGAAACAAGCTTGATGCAAAAAATCAAATTTCAAGTCATGAATACAGAAAAGATCAAGTTATCAGCAAATCATGACAAACAAAAAGATTCTGCTGTTTTCAACATACAATATGGAAAAATGCTAAACATGATGCCCATATGCCAAATTAGTGCCATGAAGAGACTGACATGTTGTTCAAAACTCAAGCAGGACAACCAACTGGAAAACAGCAAGAGCGAGAGAGAAATAAGAAGGCCATACCACACTGTTTCAAAGAGATCACAATCAAGAAAAAAATGATCAACTAATTGTGATGCTAGCTGATATGAAGAAAAGTAAATTGTTTCAGACAAGAGAATTTAAGGAAAAAGAAATTAAATACTAAAATGTGAATGTAAACCAGAGAGAGAGTGCCCTTTGGCGAAAACTTAAGGCAACAAAATCAATTGAGAGGAGTAAGAGTGAGAGAACAATGGCACTTCCTTGATAGAAAAGCATAATCAAGAGCCACAGGCACAAACTCCAATGGATAGGAAGGAATCCTTTCTGTTATATTCAAGAGGCAACGGGTTGATTCAAGGTCTTCCTCACCATGTATACAATTACTCCATATATCCATTAACCCAATCCAACCATTAGACATGGTGGCAAAGCCACCTAAAGAAGTGCACTCATACATGTTCTTATACATATCAATGTCCAGAACATTAGCATTCTTTTCATAATTTTAGCAAATGAGCGCGGTCAGGAAATTGTCAAGATTTTTTATACAACTCAAAGAACCCAGATGTAATTGTGGAAATAAGAAATGAGGTACAGAAACTCTAATACCCTTATCTTTATTGTTCTCAGGTTTCTTTGACCTAAACCAATATTTACTTCACTTCATTGTGGTATGCTCACCAAGGCTTTGTTTGGTTTCATTTTGCCAAATCATTTCCAAATGGCGGAAATGAAACCAAACACCTCAGTTCATTCACTAAGGGCACTACCCAAAACAACCACAAAATATTCTCAAAATACCCTTTCTTGTCATTCCCAAAGACAAATATGATTATTAGACATATATACATACACATAAAAATACTAATATAAAATCACATCTTCATCCTACTAAACAACCAGACGAAAGGTATTGACTCGACATTTACATTTATGATACAAAATATCTTCTCCCAAAATAAAACTAAACACACCATTTTCTCTTAAGACAATATCTAACCACCCCCGCTCCCAAAATTCATTCTCTCAAAACATATCCCCTAAAACACCCAAAAGAAAAACCAAATAATGCATAAGTTTTCAAAGTTATTTGTGGCTGTAATACAAATGTTAACCAGCAGATATGATCCAGTAAGTTTATCATGGTGTAACTTATAGACAACTTTGATTTTTGTCGCTGCAAATATCTAAATCCAAAGTCATTGTAACTACTTCAGTGTTGCAGTAACTTCCAAAGAGAAATTGATGACATTGACTTAAACTAAAATAATTCAAACATTTAGGGCTTAGTGAATTGTGTTAATCTACTCTCAGTGACTGATAGTTTTGTTATTTACAATTTATAAAATTAAAATTGCAAGGCAAGAGTATCACTACCAAACATAATTTTCAACAAACACCATACATATTTATCACATATATCACTCTCCTCAATGCCTAAAAATGATAATTAGGTTTTGTTTTCAAATCAAGTTTATCTTGTCATAGATATGCATAATGCATCCACATGACAAAAATCCATGGAAGTATCTCTAATTGCCTCAACTGGAAAAATACTTGTGAAGATAAAATCAATTCATAATTATTGTTCAGGAACAAGAATTTCCAAGAATGGATAATCAAATTAATTTAATATAATTTTCTCTCAATAAGCACAAGGACACAAAAGAGTATTTGTAAACCATATCAAAGCACTTTTCACATGTCGCTACAGACCATAATTTCACTTAAATCAATGTCAAAATCCTTTACTTCAAGAAGCACTTCAAAACAGCGTGGTTGCTGAATTACACAAGAGGGAGATGAAATTTTGTGAAGATAACTTCAATTTCTCTATCCCGCGGGGGTGGAAATGCAAAACAAATACTAAGACCAAAAATTAGATGAAATAAAAACTGAAAGAGCAATTCATGGGAAATGTACTAGTTCAAAAATCAACAACCCCAACATGTAAGAATATTTATCCAAGATGATACACTATGAATATAAAACACCATAATATTAATAGGTTTATCATGCCTGTTTGAGCAATAGAGTTGAGTTGGATGATTGACAAGACTAAATCAATGGATCAAAGCCGTCTCTTTCTCTCAACATTCAACAAATTTCAATAGGAAGAGGGACTCAATATTTATAGTGTCACAAGAGGGTTACACTCCCTTTACAGGCTTTCTAGAATTGGGCCTAAACTAGTGATAAAAACCAAGTATGCCTGGGTCAATAACCAAGTGGACCTTGCAAGTTATGGTCCATATACTGCAATTTAGCCTGTTTGGCGAAAAAACACAATCTAATAGAAGAAGTGCAATCTGGAATAAAGAACTCCAAAATTCTCCCCACTTGGAAAACTATAAATTGTAACTTTAAGTTTTAAAAATATTTGGAGAAAACAATTCTTAAGCAATGTTAGAAACTTTCTATTGTGACCACATGTTAAAAAACAAATACGACAATGAGATAGCATATCAAACAATTCAATCCAATAAAACTACTGATATATGATTATGGAGAAGTGATTGTACCATATTAGACAAACCTTCCAAGGTCACAAGTATGAGCAAATCTACTGACATGAATTTAGGTGTGGTGTAGCAGAAACAACATCATACCATGACCCCAAATTTATTCTATTTCAGGGTCAATCCTCATATTTCTTGTACTAAATACATTTCAATAACAATACGAAACCCCAATTGGTTTTCTTTTAAAAAACGATTTTTAAAAAGAATAAGGATCCCTAAGAAAATTACACATCTTCACAAGAAAACATGTATGTTTTTATCAATGCTTAGGACATAATATGATGTCATTTATGAGACATACCCATCTCTTAAGACAATTGCCTAATCATAAGATATACAAAAGCCAGTTCATACGAATACAAATTAAGCCAACAGTTCATCAAGATGCACATCAATCAATTTAATTGGTAAAAAAAATTAGTTAAATGATAATAACATATGAAATACATTAAACAACTCCCACTATTTCAATAGTTTCAATCCTATTGATTTGAAACAATTCCAATCAACAAGTCACAACCCTTTATCAATAGTTACTGAGCTAGAGCTGAAACCTTTATCTCTATCAGACTATCACCATGTTGCCTAACTTCAAATGTTCCAAATCCTATTACAACAATATTAGCTTATAAATTGATAATCCACACGTGTCATGACAAATTCCTCTTTGGGTAGAGTGGCTCTCACACTGTGTCCTTATGGGCACAATTAACAAAGAGAATGCAAAGAATTTGTCTTATAGTGGGACAATTAATAAGAATAGGCTAGAGATAATATATAGCTTATTCATTTGAGAATCCAAATATGTCATGACAAACTCTTCACGCAATGTACTTCAAACATAGTTGGTTCACTCCATTCTAGAACATTATAAAAATATTCTGTTGCGTGTAACCCCTTCTTGGCATAAAAATATGCAGTAAATTTGTAACAACTAATAGATATGCATGTAACATATTATACAAGTTCCAATAGACATAATATTTTAGTGCAACTATTATTTCAACTTAAAATATACACATAACCGAGTTCAACAATCATTTCCCAACTAGTATATGATAACATATCTACAAGGGCACATAAAGTAAAGTAAAATAACATGTATTCTTGAGGAGAAAACAGAATTGCCAACCACACTATATGTATGCAAAGTTCGCTCAAAAAATATAGTATAAAAACATTATGTACTTTCGAAAGTCAAAAGAGTCAATGCATTCCATTCAAGAGGACTCAAAAATTAATATACCCAACAATTCATTTAATTCCATAAAATTGGATTCCTTAAGTGCTTATATAATGGAGATAGAGAGTACACAAAATCCATAAGCAATTTAGGAGAGTAAATCATACATAATTAATCATGATAATTTAAATGACATATCAAAAGCCGATTTTAGATTTTTTGCATAACAACTATGATAAATTGCCCATTAAAGTATGTTAATCTAAATAAGAAATAAGTACTAAACATGTTAAAATATAAAAACAACCATAAGATCAAATATAGAAAATAGAGCCAAACTGCCAAAAACAATGCAAAAAATGATCATTGGAAGTGCCCACACGTGCCTCCAGCACAAGTGGGTGTGTTCCGATTAATAGGATGAACCATTGGGACAATCAGCCTATGGATCAATGACACTCAATTTGAATCAAAGTAAAACTCGTACCTATTTTGATCGGTGAAAATCGGATAGTTATTTTGACCTGCCTTCACCTGTTTTCTAGTTATAAAATTCAAAATCTACAGTATGTAATAAAAACATTATTTCTGATCCAATTTTCGCAAATAAGGTGTCGATTCTTATATCTTCAAAGCTACTGAATTCAATTTTAGTGTTAATATTATCAAAAACTAACTGAAAAATTAAGATTACAGATTAAGGTCACAATTTTACGCCATAATCATTAAGCAATCTTCGCGGCCTCTTTCTCATCCTAGCGTGATAAACAGCAACTAGCTGGTCAGTCTTACTCAAGTTGTAGAACGAGGACATCTACATAGCACTCAACCTTATGCCGAAGTTATTTGAAGATGATGTCCTTGCTGGTCAGTTGCACTGGCATTTTATAGACCAAAAGGCATCACCTTGGTTGAGTATATACCAATAGGAGACCTCAGGGCAACGTGTTTCATATCCTCTGTGGCAATCTTGGCAACTGGACCAAATGTCTCATCATATTATATACCTTCTTGCTGGTTGTAACCTAACTTTAGTCCAATAGTTCACTAATACTCAGACAGGAGGGAGTGGCCCAAGTCTCAACCCTATTGATATGGATTCCACCCATAAGTCTAAGGTATACCTCCAAGGTCGTCAATAGTCTTGTAACAAAAGCAACTCCATATCAACACCCGCTTGGGAATAAATCTACTGACTGCCACAGAGGAGCAAAGGTTTTTCAAAAAATTTTGATTAAAAGATCTTAACCCAAAGTAGATCCTACTCATTCTTGCCCATTAAAACATTGTTAAAATATAAAGATTTTGTTCACAATAATGGAACAAAAACTTCAGAAAGTACGAGTAATTAAGTTTCCAAATCCATAGTGTGCAGCTTTAGTACCAAGTGTAATAATATTTACCCATGATCATACACTGTGAATATTAGAACACCATTATATTAACTAATTCATCATACACCTATTTGAGCCATGGAGTTTGATTATTGATGCAACTTGCCATTACCTGAATATATTTCGATTAAATATTTCTCTCGTTTCTCACCAATAAATGGAAACAATATTCAAATCTAAATTTGAGAGGGCCCTAGACAATATATATACATATATATGTAGTGCAACCTAAGGCCATTATACTTTGGACTTTCTAGAATGGCTGACGTTAGGTATTAAAACCAAGTATAAAGGACCTTAACAATAACAAAATATGGTCTAGGAGTTGTGTCTCTTATATTATACTAATTTAGCCCACTTTGATGAAAAAACAAAACAAAATCTAACTAATAGAAGTCCGATTTGGAATAAAACGTCCAGCAGAAAACAGTATACAAACTTTTACTTAAATAATCTTAGTTCGGAAGGGGAAAAAAAGAGAAGAAGAAGAAGAAGAAGATGGGAAAAAGTGGGAGGGTGGGGGAGGGAGAAATTAAACAAAAAGGAACATGTAGAAATGCAATTAAATACTTCAGCGAAAAATTTTCAGAAGAAAACGAAAAACCCAGAAGCCATCATTTCCAGAGGAGCAACATGGCGTAACAGAGATCATAAAAAATTCATGCATGCTATCGATTAGCACTAAAACTGCTGAAATCATTATTCTTGCATGCGCATGCAATATCCAAAATCAAGTCTTCAATTCGAATTCGATGTAAAGAAAAACGAAGTATATTTTCTTCGTTGGGATCCTTTTTTCGGAATTTCGTCCTCCCTAAATGCCACATTAACCTTATTTTACTCCATAGGGGAGAAATTCACAAGAAGGTGAATTTTTTTTCCTTCAATGAAGAAAAAAATAATAAGAGCGAAATTAACAGTGAAGAAATCAAGCGGAAATCTGAATTATACAGGGAAAAAAAGAGAGAGAGCGCGAGAGAATAGTAAAGAGAGAAGCACCTGAAACAGAAAGCCGCCGCCACAGTGAATTTCCGTGAGAGGGTATGATGATGCGTGCTGCAAGAGTGAAAACTCTTCGCATTATATTTCGGTGTTTGGCGTCGCTGCCGGTTTTCAAAATTGCAAGAATTTGGTGGCTCTTGCTCACCTTTATTTTGTATTTTTTTATTTATTCGTTTTTGTCTTTTTTCCACCATTTTCTTTTCACTTTTTTTTTTCTTTTTCTCTTTTTTGGTCTTCTTCTAATTTTCTCATTTTCGTGATTAATTATTAGTACTTAAAGAGTATTCATAGTTTTGGGTTTTGGCACTCCTGGCTCTTTTCAAGTGATTGAGTGTAATTTAAAACTTAATTATGAAGTTCTGAATCATAAGAATTGAAACCCCATATGTTCAAACAACTTAATAAATTTAAAATTTTTATGTAATATAGAAATAAAAATTAAATTTTATGATAGGTTTAATCATTATACAACTTCGTTGTAAAGTATTCTATTTTTTAGGTCAATTAAATGGATAACATCGTTCTATAAATAGAATGAATTATTTATTAAATAGATATTTTATTTTAATTAATTACTATTATTTTAAAAAATTATATATTTTATAATTTAGAGGTATAAAAAGTCATAGAATCGTCCAGTCTAGTTCTATTCCACCCAAGGCTCATTTATATTCTAATATTGAGTTGCAGTGGCTATTTAGTGCAACCTCTAAGATTAATTGAACTTAGTTGAGTGGCTTAATTGATTTAGTAACATAATTCTCAGTTTCTAATATTTGTATGTATAAAATGTGGGTTTGAGCTGTAGAAAATTCTTAGCATGCTTAAATATTTAAAAATAAAAAATAAACTCAATTTTTTGGCCCTTCATGATTGGAATAGGCTATTTGATTGAATATTGGTTTTAACTCCACTTTTCATGCCTCTCAAATTTTTCCTTACCAATTTGAGCAAAGGACTAGTTGGGATTATATGCAGGCCTTGTTGAGATTGAATAAGTCATTGCCTTTGGATGGATTTTCCTATACGTTGCTTTGTTTGGATTACGTGGCATTTCAAGTCAGCATATTACAGTGAGACTACAACAATGCTTTGCTTAGATTACTAATTGTCCACCAATTTTAGGGGTAATTTTTGTATCATATATGGTCGTACTTGAGAACATATTCATTGAAGTAGATTTCTTTTTTTAATCAATCAAACCCCTTTACCAAATTATACGAACTTCTTTTAAAGCATACAGCTTTCTGAATGTAAATGCTCATATCTATACATATGAATTATATATATATATATATATATATATAATTAATTACATGGGTGGATATTTGTATTAACTTAAATCTACTAAATCTCTTATGCATGATCTGTTTGCAAAAAGTAGTTAGTAATTACCCTCAAATAATTTCTAAATAAAAATGCCAGTTGCCCCCTTCAAATGGCCTAATCTAACCAATCTTCAGCTCTTATATGTCTCAACCAAAAGAAATGCTATGCAGCAACCTCGGAAATGTGCACCATGGGAAAACGTTTTAGTTCATGTGCAGATGGAGGGAGCAAATGAGTGAGAACCAAATCCAACCGATTAGCTA
>JACGDI010005465.1:93720-138480 GCA_014898725.1 Jacaranda copaia | reverse complement strand
AGCCTCCAGGTCGATACGGGTCGACCGCGCGGCTTACCATATGGGGTCGATACTGGTCGACCAATTTGACTTCGCCACTGGGTTATCATCACAAGATTTTGGAAGAGACCCTTAGGTCGATGCGGGTCGACCACGGGACTTCTTATACGGGGTCGATACAGATCGACCAAAGTGATTTGCCTTAGGCTTAGTGGGTTGAATCCTCTGATCTTGGGCCTGTTGGGCCTGCTGTATATCATTTCACATTGATCTGATCTTAGGCCTGTTGAGCCTGCTGTATATCATTTCACATTGACCTTCGTAAGCTGTCTGATTTGTAAAATGAGCCTCTTGGGCCTCTTGGTCTATCCCATATCAGAGCTGGTGAATCCGGAATTTGAAGCTCCCACCAAGAAGATGAGGGCAGCATTGCCACCCGAAATCACAATGTCGCACCACGTCTGGAATTGTAGCCAAGCAGGGGCTTTAGTGGCATCAGTGTTGCAAGGGGACCTCAATGAATTGGGAAAAGCGCTATCATCAGATAAGATAGTGGAGCCAAGGAGGGCTCCATTGATTCCAGGCGTGGAAGCCGTTAAGAAGGCAGCAATTCAGGCTGGGGCCTTTGGGTGCACAATTAGTGGGGCTGGGCCAACTACAGTGGCCGTGACAGACGATGAGGAGTGAGGTCGGGAAATTGGGGAGAGAATGGTGGAGGTCTTCATGAATGAAGGAAATTTGAAGGCCTTGGCAATGGTCAAGCAGCTTGATAGAGTTGGAGCTAGGCTCGTCGGCAGTACTCCAAGATGATGTAATTTGATTATTCTGTAACTTATTTCTGCTTGGAGGTTCTGTCATGGTTCATGGATTTTATGGCAATTTTGGGGATATGAGTTCATGCCTAATTGTGCAATTTGTCTGAATTTTGTCAGGAGGTGCAGGACAATGCTTCTTTTTCATTGTTGTATTAGTTTCTTACACTGCATTGATTTGCTTGACCTTTGAGAATTCTTGCTTTATTAAGCAAAACTGTTGTAAAAAAATTGGTGCAAGTAGTGGTTCCTAAATCAAGCAATGGCTTTATTTATGATTGATAATGATATAGTTGCAGAATATAATTGTGCCAAGTATCTATTTTTTGGTTTGTAGAGGATAATTAGGTTCTCCATACAGTTCTAGCCCCAACGCGATGTATGATATCTTTTTGCTTGGAGAAAAGTGGAGTTTGATGTTCTTTAGAAACAATAGTCTCCTTTTCTAGACCTGCCTTTCTTGAGGGTCTTGCCTTTTCTTTTCCTTTCCCTTTTTTAACATTGAAAATGAACTTCTTTAAGAAAAAAGATAAAATAACAAGGATGACAAGAAGTCCTCATAAAATAAGAATAAGTTAACACAAAAATTGCTCACTAATCCCTATGGAGGTCCCCGAAATGTAGAACCATCAGAATTTCATGAGGATCTTATGGGCCAGAAGTCTCATTAATTACTTTACTCTGAGATTGCTCTTATGGTGTCTGTCAATTGGTTAAGGAAAGCAAAGTTTATTTCTGGATGATCACTAAATTCATTGTTTGCCAATGGGGGATCCACAGAGGATCAACCATAGTGGTAACAACTTTTTAATATGCAAATTTTGGTGTGCGTAATATACTGATGCTTGCAGGAACAGTTTTCACGATTAGCAAGAATGCCATGAACATTAGAGCACAAAACATAGGTACATCACTTCAATATAAGAGGTTTTGCGCATAGGTCCACCCTCATGGACGGCCTCATAATAGAATCAGATATGTGCTACTTGAGAGATGAATTTAATTTCATATCCTCTTTAAATAATACTCAGCTTTGAATATGTTTTAACATGCAATGGATTGTGCCACTGCAGGATAATATCTATCCTCCAGCTCAAATGAAGATGATTCCTGCCATGTGAATTTGGAAATTACCATCATATTGATCTAGTTCTGAATGCAAGGCTTTTGTGGATTTGGAACTGTCTGACATGGTGCTTATCTAATGCCTTACCTCCTTAACCCTTCTCCTTCTCCTTCCCCTCATCAGCCAAAGCATGGTGGATATCCTTTATTTACCTTCACTAGGCCTCCCTGGTTATTATGCAAGAAGAGGATATTCAGGCTACATTTTCTATTACTCCTTTGGTTATACCTCTCAGGAAAATATAGAATACTTGGCACTTTTTTATGGTGTCTTCTCCACAATGTTTTGAAACGGCAATTGCAGTCAAAGATAGGTTCTCGCAAAATGCACCGGTACTGGTAATGGGCGGTGTTTCTCCTGTGTGGCGTATAATGGGGGTGTTGCAGTGTATGCTGGGGCATTTAGGCATATGCCCTGGAGTCCCAAATTACACCAAGTCATTGAGAGTATGCTACAGAGATGTTTTGAGTAAAAAATTTCTTTTCTCCAACCTTGGAATGACTAGATACAAAATTTTTATCGATTCTTTTAAAGTTTAAACTCATTTAACTAATGCCATTTTTCTAAAAATCATCTTTATTTATATTGTGGTTTTGATATGTATAAAGCAATGGACTTTTGTTACATTTAACGTTTCAAGAGTTGAAAATTTATATCCATCTTATTTATGCTACTTTACAGTGTCTAAATCTCAAACCATATTCTATATCCTTTCTTCCTAGTAGTTTTATAATTTTAACTAATTTTTAATTAATTTTTATATGTTCATGTCTTCGGAATATTATATTGTAAAATTCATTTTTGACAGGCACCTTGCCTGGAAATATTTGAAATGCTTCATCCCTGCCATTCTCCTTTTAAAACACTGCCTCTTAAGTGCTTTTGAATGGACACTAGAAATTGTTTCACATGAAACTCTAGATTTGAATTATGCATTTGCCGATGTATATTAAGGTTTGCCACATTTTCCGTTCTACTTTACATTTCGCCACTAGATACTGCAGGCTTCTATCTTGCTGGTTTGCCATCCAAGAATACTGCAGTACACTCAGCGTACCTATTAATCTTCCACCGTCAAAGCACCTAGGAATCTTCCAATCTCAGAGCACCACACTATTAGACTATTAGTCAGGTGCTTTTACCAAAATTAGCTGATTATACGGGTTATATTACAAACTTACAGTCATGCCAGAAGGGAAGAAAATGATGAAATTTTTGTTTTATAGATTATTACAATTTGCACATAAGGGTCCTAAAATTGATAATGCTTAAATGAGAATATTAAGAAGCCTTACTGTGAGGTGAATATATTGTAGTCAAATGGTGAAATTGAGACCTGCAAAAATGGTAGGGTTGTATGTGTGCTGCACCTTTCAAGCCGAAATAATTTCCTTTTCCCCTGCAAATTGGTTTTTAATTTCCTCCCTCCAATTCCTTGATGTCTTTCTGAACTATTAAATTCAGTTATCCATTTTCAAGTTATATCTGACTGCAAGGCATGGTATCTTCTGTTCTATTCTTCATTTGAAGCATTGCATAGGCTAGTTGAACAACATTTTCCAGGGAACCATGATTTATTTTGATGCAACCACTTGCTTGAAGGGCCAAGAAGATAAAATTAGGAAAGAGAATAATATTGCTAATTGAATTATTTCCTTTACTGTAGATGTTTTTATTGCTTCACTGATTAAGTTCTTTACATAAAAGCTTATATATGCCTGTCCTCCATTATTAGAGTGCATGATCTATGATCATTTGGCGGGTTCATAGAAAAAGCATAAATTGGTTTACTAAATTTCCCTCCAGTCTTGCGGTGCACCATACCCTGGTAGTTGGATTGTAGCTAGCAACTGCATCTGATATTGTTGATTACCATTTTCTATTGACTAGGCCTAATGATACTGGCTTTTAAGTTTGGGATGACACGATAGCTATATCTAGGAATATCATTGCTGCACCAAACATAATTGTGCCTGTGCATGCTAAATATGAAATTGTTTTGTCGGATTATGGAAGGAGTTGAGACTGGCAGAGTATTAGAAATCATGTTGGAGTAGACTTAATTCTTTTTTTACCATTAAGGGTGATTACCAAGGTAAAAGTGGTAGAAGATGTTGTGTGGGGGACGGTATATTGAAGTATATGCTAGTCGGCTAGTGCTTGACTCGGGAACTTGCGTGTCCAATTTTGCATAAAGAAAATAGCTCTGCTTATCATTCACTTTTTTCCCTGTTTTATTTGCTTGCTCCTACAATGATGTAGCTCTTTCATTGGTCTTCTTGTTATATTAGAAAGTGTAAAACTGGCATAATCCAGTGTATTAGAGAAATGTGTGATGTTAGCTCGCTTGCCTTGAGTTCTCTGCCCAACTGCTTGAGATTTTTGCATAGGTTTTTGGAAATGAATTTTCCTTAGGGCAGTTGAGTCTTTCTCCATGTGATGAAAGTTTTCACCCCTCTAGTGTTGGCATCTGAGAGAGGCCTACAATTTCTAGCACAACATATTTATCTTGTCATCTTGGTCGTCCCAATTTTGCATATCAAAAAGTGCGCTTAGGTTAATCTTGTTCATGATAAAAAAAAAAAAGTAGCACTTCTTTTTCCCTATCTGTATTTGAAATGTAATTATTGGCTATAATTCCTTTGGGATTGTTTGGTTATGTTTTAAGTGTTTTATGAAAAATATTTTGGAAAGATGTATTTTGGATGGTAGGTTGATGGAATGTAATGTTTGTTTGTTCATGTTTTAGGGACTGAAGAAGAATGTTCTAAAAGGAACTGGTTCGTGAAGTGTTTTGGTAGGAGATATTTTTTTCCTGTAGATATCACATTAGTTAAGTTTTCATTGGATTATTGAAGTGAAATGAATTTTTTTTATGGTAATCATTTATGTATATGTATAGTTGTAATAAATGGCGTGTGCGTGCACATCTGTATATATGTAGTAATATAATAATGATTAATAGATGGTTTACTACTGGTTTAGTATGCGTTTGGAGAATAGGAAATTGGTTGATTTGAGGAGGGAATATTTGCACACCTTTTCACATTCCACAATGTGACGTTAGGGAATGTAAACGCTTGTTTGGATGTATTTTCCGGTTGAAAAATGTTCCGGAAAAACACATCCAAACATAGTCTTTACTTTCGATTAGCTTCTTTATTTTATGCTAGATCTATCATTCTAACCTTCCTTGGCAATCCTTATATTATTACCGGCTGTAGGTGTCTAATTTTTTTTGCTTTTGCTGTTACTTTAAATGTTAATTTTTGGTAATCTCTTTGTCTTGTCTTGTATGCTATACTCTTTTATACTCTTTGGTGTATAAGGTGATTATGTTTGGACCCACCTCCTAAGGTTTGGCCTACTTTTTCAAAAATTCAAAGGTTTGACGAAATTATTGATACCCTCTAATATTTTGCTTCGTTTTACATTTTTGAAAGTCCGTTGGCCTCCGTCTAAAAAAAATGCTAATGTTATAAAAAAATTTAAATGAAAATCTAGAAATATCCTTTGGTTACTGTTATGGATATTTTTGAGATAAAAATTATTGGACCTATTTGTAATATTTTTAAGACTATAAGATTTTATTTGTTACTTATTGAAAGCCATAGCAATTGGCAGTTTGACAAATTTTCTAGTAATTTTGATTTTTTTAATGTTTGATTTTATATTTTAAAAAATATTTTTTTATCCCTTTAAATTGCATTGTATAATATTACTTTTACCCCCCTAGAAAAAATTGAAAATTACATAAGTTTAATATGACAATCCTTTTATAAATAAATTTTTTGGAACATTACAAATACACCCAAAACTTTACATAAAACTACATAACATGTTAGAAAGAAAGAATTTTTGGAACAACAATGAATACTCCAAGAACCTTACATTTCAATTTTTCAAATATTCAAAGTTAGACAGATTTAGCACCCAAAATACTTACAAAATATAGTTAGGCTATCCACCAATACAAAAAAATAACCATTCTAGGCAACCAAAACAACATACAATCCAATTATAACCAATAAAAATCCAACCAAAACAATCTTCCAATCTAATAACACAATATACTCCAACATAGAGTTTTTCACAAATTTACATTTACAACAGAAACACCAAGGGCAAATTTAAACAGCTTCTCTAGATTGTCCTTCACCCTTGAAGTGCAGAAGTTCCTCAATAGATGTAGAGTTGGTTTTAGCATTTTTTTTTTCTTCTTCATTCCTCTTAGAATTTCAGCTAAAGGTGTCTGTTTGCATCAAATTGGATAGATTGGACACTTCTTCTTTGCAAAAGGAAAAGAAAACATTAATCAACAAGTTTTGAATCAAAGGATGCGTTGCCCAAAACAGAACAGGAATTCCCATGAACCAATCATGTGCAACTGACCTATGCTTCTTAATCTTATACATTGTCAAATTGAAACTTCGGCACTATAAGAACATACAACCATCCATAAATATTTTTTTAAAAACATATCTGGAAATTGTTGTCTAAAATTGGTAAAAATATGCTTGTAACATTTCTTATTTATTGCATTGAGAGCAAGCTCACTGATAGCTTCAAATTCAATAAGGCCTTGCCAATAAAAATAAAAAAAGTCAAAAATAATATCATAGAAATCCTTTAACTTTATAAGACATAACACACAAAATAATATATATATATATATAACCCTCCTTAAGGTAATGTTAATGTTACATTTACCCCCTACCATTCACAAACTTAACAAAGACACGATCAAACTTGTATACAGATGACAACACTTGGAAAAATCTACAATTTTGTAGATACACATCAAGGAAAATCCTTAATTCTACAAAACATAAATGGAGTTATAGTCTTACCTTTACCCGCCTCATGCTTTACAGACGTTGCAATTAAGCAATCTAACTTGCAAATATAGAACATACTTAGAAAATTCTATATAAAATATTACATTTACCCCATTAAAGTTTTACAAACCAAACCAAAAAAGTATTTAACTCAATCAAAGATGACCAAAAAGCCCTTTAAGTTGTAGAAAGACAATAGAATATAAAATACCTTTTGCCTATCGGTTGTAAAGGTCCATGGCTTATCATTATCAAAAACCCCAAGCATATCCCTCAGGCACTCAAAGAAAACCCCCCAACAACTCTCTTTGCATTTAGTTTCAACAATGCACAACAATGTCAAAAGTTCTAGAACTCATATCTGCACCCCCTCCCCCCTAAAAAAGGAAAAAAAAAAAGAAAAACACATATTATTACTATCAGTAAAATATTACATTTCCCCATTCTAGTTTTTTTGATAATTATAATATAATAACATTTGATTTTCCATAACAAACAAAATAGTTCAACATTCTGAAATAGGCAAAATCACTCCAGTAACAAATGTTTACCACACTATTCATAAGAAAACTAAAATCTTTCAACATGTCTAGACTAAAACATGTTTAAAATACCAATTAAAGTTCATTTTTAATGTAAAAAATGAAAACTGACAAAAGAATAGAAAAAACATCCATATATCACAAAAAAAAAGAAGAAAAAAAAGGGTATTTTTCGACATATTCTAAAGAAATATATAATTTAATAACAAGATCTAACAAAAATAACACATTTTGAAAGTAAAAATCATATCTTTGTCAAAGTTGCAAACCTAGTATTTTTTACACTCTTCCAAAGCTTGGGACTCCAATGGCTGCTTATCAACTTCCAAAATGGAGTGGAGAATGACGAGTTTGGGAAGAGGTTGGGTTTTGGGAATGGAGGCCGAAGAGTTTTGGGAGATTTTGGGAATTTTTTCCTTTTTTTTTCCCCAATGAAAAGGAGATGAATTGTCTTCCTCTCTTCTTTACTGCCACTTCATGGGCAGTTTGGTCAATTATTTAGGTAAGGGTCATTTTAGTCTTTGATCAATTTTTTTTGCTTCTGATTTGTTTTTTTTTTAAATTTTTGAACAAGGGTTAACGGACAATTCATTGAAATTGTCTAACCTAACTGTCACTCATAAGCTTCAGGGTTTTTTTTTTTATAATTTTCCAAAACTTGTGGACATTGTTGTAAATAGATCAAATTTCAGGGGTTTGGATAATGAACCATTTATTTTTTAATATATATATATATATATATATTTATGTATAACTGCAAAATAGGCTTTCCCTTGCTGCCCCGGCCCTCCTATAAAGAAGGAAAACTCGTCAAAGTGACAACCATGAACCATGTCTTCGAAGGACAATGAATTAATAGGAAAATGAAGTAGGTCGAATGAGAGAAAAGCTTATTTTCCAATGATTTGAAACTCAAAATCAAATGGGTAAATATCATAATATGTACACATATGTAAGTGTCCACCGCCGTCGGGATGCTGCCATAATAATCCAGCGTGAAATTTTTGTTGCTGAGTTACGACAATTGTTTCAGTAGTGGTCTGGCGCCCAAATTGGCCAAAGGTTGTAGGGAACAAAGTGTCATCACTAAAAATCTTGGAAGATAAAATTATAGCTCAACTAAAAGAAGACAGCCTCGCTGGGAGGGTGTCCCCAAGCACACTCAATATTAGATCAGCTGATCCCAGAGATTGAATAAAGTCATACATTTCAGGATTCCAGCAAATTTCCTATCTCTGGCGTGTGGGCAACAGAATCTTATTCAGTGTGAATTAAAATAAGGTTCACCAGATCATATATTTCATGTTTATCCATAAATTTTCAATTTTGAAAAAAAGGGAGGCAAATGCCACGCTAGTTATATGGCTAGTCAAATTTACGAGCAGCTAAATTGAAGTCGATTCACCAAAAATTAAATACACGGATCATGAGGAAAGACATTAAGGATAATTGCCTAAATGAAAAGTGAAAAGTGAAAATCAACGGCCGAATCTCAATCTATAAATAGATTCAACAAGTCATATAGAGATATCGAATCAAATCAAGTACTTGCCAGTCACATATTTCTATTTTGTTTTATTTTTTATGTATTCATTTTCAATTTCCTTCGGTGCAAATTTAGTATATTTATTAACTTTCCTTAATTATCTTTGGTGTTACATATTACGTTAATTTTCATATGCATGGTTAAAACTCCTCACAGGCAGAAACATTCTTGCGTGAATCTGAGAACCCCCTTTGTAAAAAGTAGATTTCATTCTTTAGAATAATTACTTGATATTTAGAAAACGATTGGGTGGAGCGACTAATTAATCACTTTATACGGCTTGAGTTGTAGTTGTAACCAATTTTCATGTCAGTACACTCTTAATTGTGGATGCAAAACGCCAATTTAACTGTTCGTTGAATTGAAGAAAAATATTGCTCCTCTTGGACGCCTAAGAATAAAGTTCAAAGGTGGGCCAACTCGGTCCGGCCGGATCCAAACGTTTGTCGCCCATTTCCCGGACCCGAAGGAACGGCTAAATTTCATCCAAACACACTAGATAACGGATGCTGGCTCCAGGTCAATATCTACAAGAATCAAACATTGATCAAGCAAAAGTCACATATAAAAACATGTAGAGTTCCTGCAAAAGTTCGGTTTTCATGGCCTCCCTGCCTCCAGTTGTGGTTGGCAACACCGTCAAGCTCGACCCAGAATTCAAGAAACTCTCCTCTCCTTCTCTTCAATTTGAAAAGGTAGGGGGCTTTATATTTAGTCGCGTCAAATAGCATTCCTTTGGACACGATAATGCATGTGTTATATATATAATACTCAAGCTTTTAACTTTTCTGGGGGTGTAGAAAAACTGTAGCACGAAAGAGTTGGATAAGGCTTTCGACTCATTCAATCTGGAATTCAGAGAGGCACTTTCGTTGATAGCAGAAGGTAACAGAAAAATTGAATCGTCTTCTTACGTTCCGCTTTTGCAAGAATGTATGGTCAAGAATTCAGTTTCATGGGTGGAACCCATTCATGCGCACATTGTGAAAACTGGGTTTTGTCAAGAATTGTTCCTCATGACGTTTCTTGTCAATGTATATGCGAAATGCGGGATGATTCGAAGTGCTCGAAGGGTATTTGATAATTTGCCGAGAAGAAATGTTGTCACTTGGACTTCGTTGATGTCTGGCTATGTCCACAATTCTCAGCCTGAGTTTGCCATTAATATTTTCAAGGAAATGTTGGAAGTTGGAGGGTACCCTACAAATTATACTTTAGGAATTATCTTAAATGCTTGCTCTTCTTTGTGCGATGTTGAATTTGGGAAGCAGATTCATGGATACATCATAAAGTATGATATTGAGTATGATGTCAGCATCGGGAATTCACTTTGTAGCTTATACTCTAAATGCCGTTGTCTGGATATGGCAATCAAGGCGTTTCAGAGGATCGAGGAAAAGGACGTGATTTCATGGACTGCTGTTATATCTGCTTGTGGAGATAATGGAAATTCTGCTATGGGATTGGATATGTTTATTCAGATGCTTTCTGAGGGAGTTGAGCCAAATGAGATCACTTTGACTGGTGTATTGAGTTTGAGTTGCACCATGCAGGCCCTGGATGTGGGATCTCAGGTTCACTCATTGAGTGTAAAACTTGGACATGGGTCAGATTTACCCGTAATAAATTCAATTATGTATTTATACTTGAAAAGCGGGCGCATTAGTGAGGCAAAGAAGTTGTTTGATGGAATGAACGCAATCAGCTTAGTGACATGGAATGCTATGATTGCAGGCCATGCAGAAATGACTAGTCTTGCAGAGGATGGCCTTTCAGCCTACTTCTGTGGAATTGAGGCCCTTAAAATTTTCCAGCGAATGAACAGATCAGGCTTGAAACCGGATTTATATACTTTTTCAAGTGTATTAACTATATGCAGTAGTTTAGTGGCCTTGGAGCAGGGGGAACAAGTTCATGCTCAGACAATAAAATCGGGATTTTTATCTGACGTGGTGGTGGGAACTTCCCTAGTTAACATGTATAATAAATGTGGAAGTGTTGAGAGAGCCAGCAGAGCTTTTGTAGAGATGCCTACAAGAACATTAATTTCCTGGACTTCCATGATCACCGCATTTGCGCAGCATGGGCACTCACAACAGGCATTACAGCTTTTTGAGGACATGAAACTTTTAGGGGTTAGGCCAAACAAGATTACCTTTGTTGGTGTGCTCTCAGCTTGTAGTCAAGCTGGAATGGTTGATGTGGCATTAGCCTATTACGGCATGATGAAAAACGACTACAAAATCAACCCCGTGATGGACCATCATGCGTGCTTGATTGATATGTTTGTAAGGTTAGGTCAGATTGACGAAGCTTTTAACTTTATCAAGAAGATCGAATTAACACCAAATGAAGTTATATGGTCAATCTTGATCGCGGGCTGCAGAAGTCAAGGGAAATTAGAGTTAGGCTTTTATGCTGCAGAGCAACTGCTTGAGCTTAAACCAAAAGATTCCGAAACCTATTTCTTACTGTTAAATATGTACCTCTCTGCAGGAAGGTGGAAAGACGTTTCTAGGGTGAGAAAAATGATGAGAGATGAGAAGATCGAAAAAATAACAGACTGGAGCTGGATTAGCATCCAAAATAAGGTTTATTCATTCAAGTTTGGCAACAAGAAACACCAGTCAGATGAGATAGCTAAACTTCTGGATGATGTGCTTGATAAAGCTAGGCCACTTGGATATCAGATAGAGACAAATTTGGAGATGGCAGATGAGGAAAGGGAGGAAAGCACAGCCTTGCCTGCTCATCACAGTGAAAAGTTGGCAGTTGCCTTTGGGTTACTCAACACATCAAATGAGGCACAAATTCGGGTTATCAAGAGTATTAGCATGTGTAGGGACTGCCATAATTTTATGAAACTAGTCTCAATATTAACCTCAAGAACTATAATTGTTAGAGATAGTAAGAGACTGCACAAATTTTTCCGTGGACAATGTTCATGTGGGGATTTTGGTGGTCTTGTCTGATGACTTCCACACATCGTGAGAAATCTTTGATGCAATTATCGTTTTCAGAATTTCTTATTCTGCAATTTTATCCAAATTTCTCATATGTGCTACTTTTCCAGTCAAACTATTCATGTAAATTTAATGCAACTGCAGTTATGATTGGTTCTAGGGGATGATTTTGTATAGTTGAGGTTTAGCAGAATTCAAACACAAGTTTTCCTTTATTTTTCTGTATCAAATTGGGCGTCTTGAAGCTTCACTTGAGTTAAAGACTCACTGGTGGGTGGATCTACTTTTTCTGTTGGAGATTTTAATTCTTAGGTAAAAATGAAAGATTAGGGTCCATGCTTTTGAAGCACGCAATCGCATTTCCCTTAATGTGGTGTTTATCTCCATTACTAGTTTGCTATTGGGTGTTATGATAAATTACTTTTAGAATACAAGGAACTACCTGAGACCTTCAAACATAATATCAAAGATCTTTGTTTGAGAACTTCTCAAAGTAACGTTAGTGGAAGGCGTAGGAAATTGTTTAGAATATGTGAAGAAAATTTATGTGGCATCACACCTACATGTTATATACAACTTGTGTTACCAATAAATATGTTGTTTCGTTAAAAAGATATAACTATTCAATTAAAGAGTACAACCTTTTACAAACATTCATTCCAAAAGACATGATTGTTTTACTGTAACGACTCACCAAAAGCTATGCCTTTTAAGTTAATTACTTCTATATGTTGAACAGTTACCTGTATGGACATTTTTAGCTTTCAAGAAGTTCAAAAGCATATTGTGTTGCATCCTAACATCTTGAGCATTTATAAAAGTTCTCTGATTTACACTAAGGTGCAGATCCATTTGCTATTAAAGCTCAATGCAACCTCTTTGAGTAAAATTCTTAGAAATATATAATAAATCTATAGTTAGTGTAACCAGTTATTGGTAGTTTGTTATAAACATTGAAACCTCTTTAACTAACAATAGTGGCAGAGAAAAGGAAGGGTTCCTATTACTGATGATTTTAATTGGACTTGAGTCCGTATATTGCGAGCATCTCTTTGATTAACAACTTCACAATGTGTAACACAATTTCAAAATTCTTTTCCTTCAAGTACCTAATGAGCTATTAAAATCAATACACTAAAAAAAATTCCTCATTTTTGATGGAATTCTCCAACGGAGTGTCCAATTTCCAATGGATTTTTTTGGGTCGGAAAAATCCTCGTCACAAATTATTTTGCATCACTTTTCCGATCGAGATATCCGTTGGAAAATTGTCACTGAAAATTTGGCCGTGTGAAGCAATACATTTTCTGTCGATTTTCTGACTGCTGTTTTTATTTTTCATTTAATCTTTTTATTGTTTTGTGATGGAATGGAGATGAATTTCTATCAGATAGTTATTAAAATTAATATTTATTTTTAATTTGTTCCACCATAAGATCCTTAGATCTTCATCGGAAATTTAATTTTTTTAAACAATGTTTTAAAATTTTATTTAATTACAAGTGTAATTAAATAATAAAAATTTAATTTTTTTAAAATAATATTTTAAAATTTTATTTAATTACACCTATAACCTATTGATACGTCTTATACATAAAATAATATACAACTGTAATCCAATAAAATTACGAATAATGGAAACAATAATTTAAAACAAAGCATTACTTTATAAATATAAGTTTCAAGAGTTATAATTCACAATTACAAAAGCATAAATAAAATATCCTATCTACTGGTCAGCAACATCATTGTTGAAGTTGAAATAGTCGGCCCACTTAGTGCCATATTGCTATTGGTCATGCTTGTTGCCCTATTGTGGTAAAAGCCCTTTCAGGTGGCACAGGGTGGTGGTGGTGGGCTAGAGAATCCGAATGAAACGTCCCTCTACATGACCAACTGAGCGAGTAAATTATGCATCACGGTCAATTATTCCGAGAACATGGTCTGCATATCCTAAATGCCGGATTGCAGACTAGCTTATAACTTGGCCTGCAAAAACAAGCCTCCAATTGTGTTGTAGCTGATGCATTAGACTTCTCTTGAGCCTTGTTGGTGATTGCTGGTAGCTTAGGCCATAAACTCACCCCTTCTTATTAGGGCTACCTATAGTTTGAGTCTACAACTCAACCTAAGACTGTTGGGTAGATGCATTGCTCCCAATGCCCTTCGGCTGAGACTGAGACTGTAGTGCCTGCTAGAAGCTCTCATGAAAATAAAAATTAAATAAATAAATGTATTGTAATGTAACTAAAATTATGATCTTATGTAAGTAAAATGATCTAATGCTAGAAGCACCTAGTAAAACTTACAACAGCTCGCCTCGCCCTCTCATCTACCCAGTTTCTATTCATCTGCCTCTAGTGGGTGTGCGCAAACATCTCTCCACTTTGGCAACCTTTGCAACTCCCAGGCCTACATACAGAACAAGAAGGAGTATAAGTGTGTTACACATGCATATTACCAAACTACAATGAATATAAGAAAGTGATTCAGCAAAGTCTCCCTTCAAATTGGTTTTACCACCCCCCCCTCCCCCCCAAAAAAAACCAAAAAAAAAGAAAAAGAAAAAGAGCTCAACAATCAAATCTAGTCAATCACACATTATCATTTTAGAAGGGCACCAACCCTTTCTAATTAACCATGTTATGCAAATATTATAAACATTAGACAAAGTAATAAATATTACGAAAGTAGACTAAGTTTACTAAAGATTAAAAGTTAGGAAACTTACTAAACGCCTGGCATGTGTCTTGATGGATATACTCCCTTTGACATGCAAAGGTCCACCGGTCTCAGAAACTCTATTTTTCTTATCCTGCATCGACTTCTTCTAAAAATCTTTGGATTACTAGTGTCTCTATAGGGCATCCCAAGTGTCCTTGCCAATCCACTTCGGCCTCTTGCCCTATCTTCCAAGCGTGGCCATTCAAGTCACTCAGTTGGTGACCCTCTTTAGTATTGAAGGCCCTCTATATATGGCCCTCCTATTGGAGATCTCAACGGATATATCTCTGTGAAGGAAAATGAAATAAGTTAGTGTACTTACAACACACAGACATATTTAATTTGTAAAAATAAATATATTAATAACATTTATGTACTTTCCACTCTCTGACATCAAATCTTGGAGGGCTTGGGGGATATCCAACTAGGTCTCATAGAGCTCATGTATCTTGCTCTCGATCACATTCGTCAAGAATTTGGTAGCATCCATTGAGAGTGTATACCTACATAAAATTCTTAACATTAATATATAATTATTAAAATAATAATAAAATAATATTTATACAATAATTTGAACTCATCCGTAGCATCAGGACTTATGTATACCCTACTAGAATTGTAAAATGGGGGCTTTGTTCCCTCCTTGACCGATATCTAGTTGGCTGAAGAATCAACTGTTGCTGTTGTGGAAGGGTAGAGTGAAGCAGTAGTGGACGGTTAAGTGCCAAATTGAGTGGTGGATGGTGATACAGAGGACGAGGGAGAAGGAGTACCATGGAGTGTGCGGGAGGAAGGCCTAGGGTAGGCATAAAATGATGACCAATTGACATCGTGGTGGGAGACTGGTTGGCTAGGAAGTGCGTTTAATATAGGTCAGCGAAGTGCCCCTAGTTTGGCCAGAATCTCGACCTTGGTCAACAGTGGGTGACAAAAACTTGAGTAGTTTGCCATCTATAAAATAAAAATAAATAGCACATATGGACAATACTATTATTATGACAAATTAATATTTACATATTTGAAATGCATAAAAACACTCAACAATTAAAATTAATAGAAACGCTAGATTTGATATAAGTTTAGATAGACTATATCATTCACTCATTGGAGAAATTCTTCAATTTTTCTACCCACCTAGATGTGTTGATGTAAAAAGAGGACAATTATAATGGTCCACTGACGTTCCAATCCTTGATTAGTTGTCATTTACATCAATAGATTCAAGTAGACAAAAATATTGAAAACTTTACGTAATGAATGAATGAATGAATAGAAATTTTTATTGAGCACATTTAGCTATTATTACTTTTTTTCTATTCAAAAACTTTTTGGTTCGGTTTGGTTATTTTTAAAGACTTTATTTATGAACTATTCTTTTTAGTTCATGGTGTGAACTAAGCTAAAAATCTTAATCAATTTTTTGAGTATGATTTTGTTATAACAACATATTCAATTGTTGAGGCCAAATACAAAGATTATGTAATACTCCTAACGAGAAATGCCCATCCTACGGAAAATTATTCTACGAACATAAATTGAAAATTGATTTGAAATATGTATGCGAACCTCATGTTGTTAAGCAGTCAAAGCGGTAGAAGAGGCAACAAAAGCCACTGAAAATGAGGGGTTTTAAGATGAGTACAAGGAATAGAGGCAGCAATGAAGGAAAGAAGCATTAAAGTAGTGACAAGAAAATGGAGAATGACTGTTCAATTGAGAATCTTGTTGTGATTGGAGGTTGGTAAAAAAAAAGTTGTGAAATTTGAATTCCGTCCACAACCAGTCTAAGAAAACATTTAATTACATGTTGAGCCACGTTTAAATTACAAGCTAAACAAATACTTTGGCATGTGATTATTTATTTATTTATTTATTTTTTTGTGTTTTTTTGTAGCAATAGTTTGTTCACTCTTTGACTTTAAAAATAGTATTAATAATTCAATATTAAAAAAGAAAACAATTCTAAATGATTATGCATTATCTTCACTACTTTAAATGCAGTCCCATGATCAAACATAAATGTGGAACATTGTTGCTCGTATGGTAGGCAGCATGTCTGTGTGCGCGGTCAATTTGCTTGCCCCAAGTTTCCCTGTGCGAATTGCAATCGCTGGTCCTGTTGTTGATTCTGCAGTGGTTTTTCAATGACCGCGTCAGAGTGTTAATTGATTTCTGATGGAATCCCAACGCCATACGAAGGAAATTTTTTGAAATTAAACACACAGTACATTAATAACATTAGCAAATTTTAGGGGAACAGCGGTATCCTAATCCCGATTCAATTCCCCTCCATATTTTCAACATTGTGTCGGAAGAAATCCACCAAAAATTTTTTGGTCTCCATTTAAAAATATATAATTAATTTTATAAAATTGCAATTATGAAAAGGTAGAACTCTAATAAGTATTCAGTTTCTAAAAGGTCTAAAGCAAAATTTTGGATAGAAGCAACTTTTTTTCCTCAAACTTTATTATTGTGCCATTATGAGTTACAGGATTCACAAATTTAGTTATAAGAACAAAAGTTATTAATAATAACTATAATAATTCAAATTTTAAAACTATAAATATTGATTATATATAATAAATAAGAAAGATTAATTTTAAAGAAAAGTTAGATGAGTTTTTTTTTTTTACATATTTTAATCATATATAGTCAATATGGCCCAATTAAATATGTCCAAGTGGACGACTCATTATTCATTATTTAATAACTAAACCAAGTTCAGTTACAATTTAGAACTCAATGAACAATTCAAATGATAAAATTAACAGAAATAATTTTTATAATATAATGGAATAAATGATAGTTGTAATATTATTTTACTTAAATGATAGTTGTTTAATTTTTTAAAATGAATAATTGCAAAAATTAAAAGTGAAAACAAACTAAATTTTGGAACAAAAACTTTGAAGAGAACTAAATTTGAAACAAAATTATTATGGTAATCAAATTTTGAAGCACACATTATAAAAATAGAAATTTATAAATGTAATGTCTCAAATATATACAGAAGCTGAGCTAGAAAACTCCATCTTTCATCTATCTTAAAGATTCACAATTAATTATTTTATTGGTAACATAAATATTGAAAACAATAATTTTGGGCTGTTAGTTATGCTTTTATTTTAGATGGGGTTTGAAATTTCAAACGATTCTTTAAATGGGCCTCAGATTTTATTGGCATTGTTACATTTTTAAAGGAACTCTTTTCTTTTTCTACAAATCGAAATTGAAACTATGTTTGCTTTCTTTATTTTTAATAGATACACCAATAATATGGAAAAATAGGACCTTAACGATAGAAGAGTAAAATAATAAATGAAAAGGTCTGATTAAATAAAGTATAATTAAAGTAAAAGGTTGATAAGCAAAATAAATTAAGCCCTTTGAGGTGCTAGCCAAACTCAAGTAGGTTGAAACTTGCTAAGTTTTTAGCCACTATAAATATCAACTTCAAAAGCGAAAACAAGGACGAAAAGTTATTCCTAAAAAATCTCAAGATCTAACTTTATGCAAGAGCATTTTAGAATAGAAGCCCTTCTAAATTCATTGACTTCTAAAAAAGACCTTAGTTCTACTTCCAAATAGCATCATTTTTGCGTCGTTTGTGGGAACGACAATCATGTACCTTTTTCGAATCCCGAGCCCTTTCACTAGGGCCTATGATCTATGATATGCCTAGTTATCTTACATTAAAATGACTTTAGGGCTTGAGGCAGTTTATAACTTATTCCCCCTTTCCCATACTTCTAGGCATCTTTTTAGGGCAAAACCTCCTATCATATTCATGCCAACGAAGCAATATCTCGAAGCAATTAGGCTTTCAAATTTGAAGACAAATATGATTGTCTTCATATAAGCATTATATGTGGGAATTCCTATATAAACCAGGAATACTGAGGATGTAGACGGGATTCAAAGCTTGAGATTTTGGTGCCCATGTTGGCCTAAACGGTGAGAACATAGAGAACAACTAGTTTAAACATAATCCTATCCAATGCCGGAGCTAGCACCTAAAGTGCATCTACCATCGGAGGAGGCACCAACGTAATAAGCTTTACCCTTGGAGGATTAGTATTATAGAGGACTCAAGAAGTATTAACGGCATTATTGGAGAATGCATTCATACAAGCTATGATCAAAGTGGTTGTTCAATATGTTGGAGAGTACTGCTCTCTGGAGCAACCCTAGTCTTCTTGCTGAAGTGGAGAAGAATAATCATCCCTAAAATGGACAGAACGAAAAAACATACCAAAAGTAGGGTACCACTCATCTTCCATCTCAATAAGTGGACATAGAATTTTCCTTTCAAGTTGACCTATCTCAATGATTGTCCTCTGCAATTAGACTTCAGATTCACTCGATTGCACTATAATGCTTAGGACAAGCACGAAACAAGTGCCTCTCATTAGTTGTTGCTCTCCCAAGACGTAACTCCTTTTGCCCAACTATCTTGGTAGAGCCACTCCTTTCGAGCACGAGGATTGCTAACCTACTGAAGTTAGATGACACAATGGACACCTATATATTTTGTTACAAAAAAATGAAGTTCTACAATCTGAGTGAGCTGCCAACTGCAAGGTGTTTCCACCCTCCCCAAGCATGCTCTGACATGATTCAACAAGACACTAGTTAGATCCATCATTGATTCAAAATAAATAGGCCAATCTTTTCTCTACTACTTTTCTATCATCCACAAGAATCCCAAGGCAATAGCATACCCATTCAATGTTAAGTAGAAAGATGGAGAAACCTTACTAAACTACATCAACTAGCTTATTCAAGAGGGATAAGAGATCTCATACATCTACCAAGAGCTTTTGCCTAATGTTGTCCAGCAAAATTTAAGATATTGAAAACCATGAGAAACCATAACAATGGATTCATTCACCATCCTATAAGAACCTCTCATCCAAGTAGTGAAAAACATCTAGATCAAAGAAATAATGAACCTAATAGACACTGACAAGCGCAAATTGTTAGAGGAAAAAACCAATAAAAATGGCAGACAGGATAATTACCAACACTATCCTACATAGACATCCTCCACACTTATGCCCCTAAATGACCCAAGGGTAGAGATACTCGTGGTTGCTATATGGTAGGCTTAATGAAACGACCACCAAGGATTGCAGAAAATTTGATAAAGCAGAAATGCTCAAAGTACTGCAACTTTCCTCTTGGCTGAGGTATATTATTAAAGAATGATGGAACCTAAAAATGAATTTAAAAAGCTGATTCAATGAGAATATCTCTAGGAATACATAACCAGAGAGTGAGGTGGTCCCAAGAAATGGTTTGAAGTAAGAAAAGAATGAGATAGTCGATGCCCACAAAGAGCAATCGGACAAAAAAAAAAAAAAGATCGTGTATTGCCAGAACATATCACACTAACATCCTAACTGGAGTAACAATCCTTACTACTATCTTAGGTGATGAAGTTGCCAAAGCTTTAGTAAATAAATATAGAGGTATGGTCTAGGAAGACAATGATATCACAAGGCCTATGCGAGAAGGCAATCTTCAAGAGGTAGAGTTGACATAGTGTGAAATTGCACTTAATGAAACTCTTTACAAAGAAGACATCAATGTCAACTACTCAACCCATGCAACAGAGAGGGGAGACACCCCTTAGATTGAATAAAAGGCCTTTGCGGCGTCTTGAACTTCTTACATTCATATAAGTTATTCTAGTAGTTATGCTTTTTTGTTTTTAGTTCTAAGTTTTTCATTTCTAGGTACTTAGGCATTTTTCCTATTGTTTATTAAACAAAAGACCATCCAGGCTTAAGAGATGTCATTTTATTTACTTTGATTACTTCAGTGAAAGCATTCTAATATTTCACAACAAAAGATATTTATTCTTTTATTATGCAATGACAAGTTGTTGAAATATTTTGTCTGTGATAAGTCCTAAGAGGCATACACACCAAAAACATAACACAACAAGCATGCAACATCAACTACGAAATAAACAACTTGAATGAGTTGTATCAACACTATTGTAAGGTACCTAAAATGGCAGGTGACAGCTAGAAATAGCACTACCATAAGTTCTAAAGGGGGCACATGGAAAAAACCACCATAAAACCCCCCAAAGGACATGCTACAAGAGACCTCTACATGACCCCTAAGGGGGTGCAATAGAACACAAATACTACCACAAAATCCCCAAGCGAGCACGTGGTAAACAACATCCCTAAGGGGAGGTGCATAATGATAATAGCTTTGACAACATCCTTAATGAGAACACATAGCAACAACTTATTAGTAAGACCCTAGTATGCATCACAACAAGATCCCAGCACATGGAACTTTGAATAGTGATAAGATCCTAGGTTGCATTGCGATAAAACAAGTGCATAGAACTTCAACGTGCAATAAGATCTTGGTGTGTGTCACAGTAAGATCCTAGGTGTATAGTGATTGTGACTAAATCAACACCCGTAATAGAGCCGTGCAATGATAGCAACTGCCACTTCAACAACACCCCTAAAAAGGAACGCACGCTTACAATAAATAAATGAGGAAAGACCTCTCAAATAGGGGCTTGTAAAAATTAAATCCGTTGTGAGGCCTTTAAAAAGGCCGGTGATGATATCTTTTCCTTACAGAAAAAGTCTAAAAAGATGAGCAAAAAGGTAAAAAGCTTAAAAGAAAAATAAGAATAAATTCTAATACTATCAAAATGCTTAAATTAGCGAATGAACTTTGGCTATATAAAGGAAAACAACCATAGACATAATACTAATGAATAACAATGATGAAATAGTTGCCAACTAAGTAAGACTGAGTTCTAGTGCGACTCATACTCAACCCCTATGGAGCAGCAATAATTCAATCCTCCATAATACCCCCCAAAGATAACTTTTGAAGAGTGACAAAAGCTAAGCTTGCTGCACAATCCCTTAAGAGGGGCTTTTGAAAATCATGTTTTCTGTAAGATCCCTTAAAAAGGCTTAATAGAAAATACCCCAGTAGTAAGATCCTAAGCGCCCTATAGTAAAATCTTTAATGTGTGAAGAGATATCTTCATGATAATGCCCCCAAGGAATGCCTAAAATGATGTAATTGAGCAAAAAACTCTAAGGTGTCCCTAAAGAAATGCTTTCATGAAAGACCTTAAGAGGCTCCAGGAACAACTTAGCTCTACATGAAAGGGGAAGCTCTCATAGAAGCTTTAGCCCTTGTTTTACAGATTGTGAAGCTATATCAAAAACCTTAAGTGATTTTCGAAGTAAAGAATTTCTTATAAGGAGTTAATCCCAAAGTGTAAGGATTTGGAAATATTTCAATTAATTCCTGAGGCACAAGGCTCTGCCAAAATATTCCAAGCAACTCGCAAAGTGAGGGCACCCATAGGAAAAATAGCCTAGTCCCAACATAGATTACAAACACAAACTCATCAAAAATAGTGGCATACATCTTAGTATTTCTAACAAACTAAGTGAACAAAATGACTCACAAATGCTAACAAGACTATTATTGACAATGGAAGCATCCTTAGACCCTATCTATGAGGAATCCTTTTCTCCAGGCTAATACCCAAAATTAGACCCATACTTTAGTGAAGAAAGCAACTTAATGATATAAGGCTCATGCAAGTGCTCTTGACACACTGTTCTACGATCCAGAACTAGATGAGCTAACACACCTAAAGAATAGCTCATGAACTTAGAGAATGCAACAACATTATAAGGAGAACAACCCCCTTAAAAGCAAATAGCCTTGCTATGACCAGTTGCTATAGCCCTGACCCTCCTGTTCAAGTGCCAACCATAAAGGTCCTCATTTCATGGGTGCCTATGTAAAAAAAAAAGATAAAAAACTACCTGGAGAGCTCACCCTAGCCATGAGGACAACTTTACAAGCCCAAAAAAATATCTAAATCACGAAAAGAGTGCAAAAACTCTATGTTGTTTGTTGAACGAAAAGCTCCTTCAGTGATCTTAGAGGATCTTTGAGGTGGAAAGCTCTATAAAGAAATCTAAGTCCTACATAAAATGCAAAGCCTTGCTAAAAACCTGAGGTGATCCCAGAAGTTCAAAAGAGCATGTAAAATTTTAAGTTTCATGTCGTTCGCGAAGTGCAAAATCCTTCCAAGGATTCTGAGCGCCCTGGCTATTGCTCAGGAAATTGGACTTATAGGGAAAGGAAACGGGGACGCAATGCAAGTACCCTTGCGAGTGGCTGCACCTCATAAGAGCGCAATTCTCTGTAAAATTTCTAAGTCACTTGTGGAGTGTTAAGCTCTACCAAGAACCCTAAGGGATCCTTGGGGTGCAAGGCATCATAGGCTCTCCCAAAAAGAAAATCCAAGAGTAAGCCGTGTTGCTCCCAAAAGAAGAAGAATAAAGAAATAAAGAAAAAAGACGATTGAGAGAGAGAGGTGCCTGAAATAACATCAAGATTGCCTACGGCCACTCTTCTAATATAGGCACCTGGATGGCTTCCTCCATTTTTTAAAAGGTGGTTGGAATAATGTCAAATAAGACGGGCACTTGGGCGCTCGTCGGTGGCTTGAACATAACACCCTAAGTAGAAAAGAAAATTTTAAATTATAAATTGCCACTAGTGTTATTAGTAAATTAATTGAATTATTTGATCAATTCAAAATTTATTATTAATCAATTGAAATTAATTACACTTCAATTCAAATATAAAGTAATGATTACCTTATACTTTCAATTATAAAAAAATTTGAAAATGAAAGTAGGGGGTTTGATAATATAGAAAAATAAGACCTTGAGGATAAAAAAGTAATATAGCAAATAAAAGGGCTAATTAAATAAAGTATAGTTAATTAAAAAGATCAATGAATTCAATAAATTATGCTCATTGAAATAAGCACCTAGATCTAAGTGAGTTAAAGCCCACTAAGTACTTAACCACTATAAATATCAATTTTCAAAACCAAAATTAAGATGAAAAGCCATTTTAAAAAAAATTGAGTTCTTACTCTATGAAAATGCATTTCGAATTAGAAACCTTTCTAAATTTGCTGACTTTCAAAAAGGGTCCTACCTTCATTTCCGAATAGCATAACCACCTATTCTACTTTTCAATGACCAATATTATTTCATTCAATAAAATGAAAATAATTTGACAAAAAATAGATAATGGCCTATTGCTTGTATTGTACTAATGGTGGGACCCACATAATTGGTTAGAATAAAAAATGGTGGTTGGCTTTTTTTTCTAATTTCTTTTTCCTTGGTTTTTTCTTGCTTCTTGTGTTGTACTATATTTCAGAGTTAGATGATTTTTTTAGGCTTTTTGGAGTTCTTATAGTATGGCCTTCTCAGTTTTGCTTTGGACAGGGGGAATAGGTGGGTTTTTGTGTGTTTTGTTAGATTATTTTGATAGTTAAGTTTCTCTAAGTTATATAATTTTTCATTTGAATTTTTAATCTTTTTCATATCTTGTGTTTATTAATTTCTACTTTCTTTTCTCTTTTTTTCCATTTAGAATATAGGTAAACAGTAATTTTTTTCCATTTTTATAAGGATTGTTAATATTAGATTTGGTACATTTTTTACATTTTTAGTTCGTAAGAAATGTCTTTTTTTTTTGTGCCTGTGCAGTTTTTATAGTTTTATGTTAGGATTAGATGGTTTCTTTGGGTTTTAATAGTTGTCAATAGTTAGATCTATTGCGTTTACACATTGCATGAGTTAGGATTTCCTTGACTTTTGTTTGGGCAATGATGATAAGTGAGCTTTAACGAGTTTTTTTTTGAAATACAACAAACTTCTTTCCCTTTTCTTTTTTGTCTGGCCAGAAGTCTACAATTTTTTTTTTTTTTTTTTTATCACAATCAAATTAAGCAATTAATGTGTTGCCATAGTAGTTTCCCAACAAACCTTAATAATTTGGATTTTTATTTTAATTTACGTTTAATGCTTTATTTCATTTCACCATTACATATTAAGTCTATGTGATTGATAATTAAGTATTTCTTCAAGAAAAATTTAAAACATTTAGCATTTATTTATAATATAAAATAAAAATTAAGATACCAATAGAAATAAATTATAGGGAAATTACTTCAATAGTTTTTAGAGAGATCGTGAAAATGAATTCAATATGTATATTGTAGTAATTATGATTCAATTGAAATATTTATAAGAAAAAAAATAGAAAGATCATGTATAATATCTTTGGTTTTCAAGAAATAGGTTTTCTTGATTTTTTCTGTACTATTTAAGATTATTTGTTGCGGTTAATTAAATTGTTGTCTTGAGATATCAAAAGTTTATATTTTTATTTATTTTTTAATTCTTTGTTCCTTTTTTAATTTTTTTTATATGTTTTTAACATTTAATTAATTTTTTTATCTAGGTTTGCTTATTGGTGTTATCTGCTTAGTGTCTACTGTAAATATAAGGTACGTTTTTTATTTTATAATCTTATGATACGGATCAAAATTATTTAAAAAAATATTTCAGAATAATATTATGTCGCATGGTTGTTTAATATTAGGAATCTCTTTTTCTTATACTATTTTTTTTCGGGTGTCTTTTTTAGGTTTTTATCTTCTGTTTGTGTTCAACTACTATGGATGTTTTTAGTTTACTTCAAAATAATTTTATTAAAATTTTGAATTGTAAATAATGGTTTTCAATTGTTGTGTTGTACCTAATGCTGCAAAATAGCTGTGCTATTTATTTTATACAGACGCAATGCTTTTAGATTTAAACTACATTCCTGCTTATTACTATTAGCGCTTGATTTTTCATGTAGAAGCCTCTTTGTGGTGATTTGTGGTCATTGTCGGTAATGGGGAATTGCTCATCAGCTTTTTTGTCTTATGTGCATTGGTCGTAGATGTGTTTCTAAAATGTGTTGGGTCTCCAGAATGCATATTCTCTGGGCTATTTTCTACTAAATATATGAACATTCTTTTTCTCCTTTTAGCTACTGTACCTCAGTTTTAAGGGTATCAATTGAGTAAAACATAAAAATTTTATTTCTCTTGCCAGTGCAATCAAAGAAAGGACTGAAAAAAGTTTCAAGAAAAAGGACTTCGTAATCCATTAGATGGCAACGTTAGTCGCTGGAGCTGCTTTGGCCCTCATAATTAAATATTTGTGTGATACTAAGATATCATGTTTTGCTAGAGGGACATTAATATATGTTTCGTCTCTTCCTCATTGATTGACGGCCTTTTGGATACAAGCAGTTTAACAAAATAAAGTGTGGTCCTTTGCACTTGTTGGTCTAAGAAGTTTTCTGATAAGAGTTGTCCTGTAGGATTTCTTTTGGCGGGTGTTGCACAAGTTATTAGTTTGTTTGATCTTGCCTTTCTACAGAAAGTAATGAAATTTGAAGATCGAACAAATAGAATCTGGTGAGGAAATGATTTGCAAATTATCTAGGAAGAAGAATTTCGAGCAAAAAGCTTAAACTAGATTTCTGAGTGATGAATTTTCGGATCCTAGAGACTAGTTTAGGATTAAAAAGAAATAGTAAAAACACAAAGAAAGTGGGGAGATGGAGCGGAGTAATCTTGTGATACACATTGTGGGATCTTAGGCAATACTTTCCCAATTCCGCCAACCTATTTGGTTGCTAGTTGAGGAAGATCGATTTTTCAATAACCAGTCCTTTAGTCATGCGTACATTGTAAACTTTGTCAAACGAGCATGAGTTCTTTTATAACTTAGATCTATTTTAGCACTCTTTACTATTTTGTTCTGTTAAGCATCATCTTTTGTGTAGTGCCCTCTCTCAGGACAACACCGAAATTGAGGCATTAAAACGTTCAATCCTTAGGCATGCACCATTACAATCAAAAGGCCCATAAAATTTTTCACAAATTTTCAATAATAATATCAGCAGCGTTATAATCTTACAGCATGCTTTAACCCAAAATGCGAAGCTATATCAGAGTGCTAAACACCATAATAAAGAGTTCAACAACATTCAAACCAAAATGTTGTTTCTAGTACAATATACAATATAGTCTAATCGATATAGTAACGTATGAGACACGAAGTTGTTCATGGTACAAGAACAGAATGAATCGTGGATTCAAAATAATTTTAGTACACGATTTGACAATAGTACGATTCATGAGTTCAACAGTTAACGGTGCTCAATGAATGATAATCAAGTTAAGATAACCTCATAGGGTTCAGATAGCAACAATAAACAATAATTACATTGGATATCAAGCAATAGAACCTCATATGGTTTAAATAGCAACAATAAATGATAATGATAGTCAAGACAATGGAACCCACAGGGTTCAAAAAGTAACAATAAACGATAATCAAATCAATGTCCAATAATAGAACCTCATAGGGTTCAAAATGCAATAGTGAACGATAATCAAATCGGGAATCAAACAATATAACCTCACAAGGTTCGACAGTCAATCGATAGTAGTATCAATAGCAATAACAGGTATCAGATCAACTAAACCACATAGGGTTCAATCACAATAATATTTCTTTACTCAAGGAATTACCAGATCGATGGATCTTCACTTTAATCATGTCAGTGACACAGTCAAACTCTATTGGTCATCAGAGTCAAATCCTCTGTCATCTATTCAAAAGAATAGCCTTATATCAAAATCCATGTTCAACCCTAGCGATAATCAATACTTAGAATCATACCCATATCAACCCAATTCTGAGTAATTATTCTATTGATACTCGATATTGATCGTAGTAATTTAGTTACCAATAAAATTCAAACTTTAGTCGATTAAATTAGGGTTACATAAAACTAGGGTTTGTTACACTTAATATACTATATAACCTATAGTTTACATGAAATAATATCATTTGAATTCACTAGGCTCGTTTAATCAATCAAAGTTGTTGTGTTTTTATGCTGGGGTGTCCTGATTGATTATTTCTATCATAATACATGAGAATACAAGGTTTGACGATGATCAGAACGTGTATATACACATATGCAATCACATATATATATATATATATCATTATTATATACCAATATCTCATAAATGAGTTAGAATTTCAACAATCAGCTTACGTGCATACGCTTCTGGGAATGAGAGGAAAATTCTATCTCTGGGTCATCGCTGCTAGAAAGTTCAATGCCATTGTCATTTGAATCCTCTCACTGAGAGCTTTCCAACGATACCCTTGGTTTCCTGTTTCTCTATCAAAAAGTAGGTCAACCACTGTCTTAAAGTGTTAAAACCGCCTAACTTTGCTGCTGATTCTTGCCCTTGCCACCATTGTTCACTGCCATGTAAAGCTTCCACGCAGTTCTCCTTATCAAGTTCTACTCGATACACTTTTTAGATTAGTTGTTGGTCATCGAAAATAGCAAACCCAGCTGCTATCATGAGTTCTCTCTCTCGGTCTCTTTCATTGTGCATTTCCAGTGGCTGTCTACCGCGGCTGTTGGTGTTTTCAAAGAGCTAGAGTGATGGTGGTCTTGACTGTGGTGTTGGTTGGAAGAAATGGCTATCGTTGGTGGAGTGTGTAGTTGGTGGTGGTCATAGTGGCAGAGAGGAAATAAAGGAGAAGAAGGTTGAAAAAAAGTGGAAAAATGAAGACACACTGTTGCTACCAAGTTTTGTTAAATCATCTTTTTTTATTTTACAATTTAGCCTCTAAAAAAATTCAAGTTATGCAATTGAGTTCAAAATATTTATATAAAATTCAATTTAGCCATCTATTTCATGAGACCTCATAATAGGTCCCTCAATTTGATAAAATTAGACATTAACCCTTCATTAATAATAAATAGTGCAATTACATCTTTGAAAATTGTATTTTAACCCACAAAACTTTTTGAAATTTCACAATTATAAAATAAATCCTTAGAAAATAATATTTAAATAAAATATTAATATATTGCAAATTATATGGGTGTTACAATCCCTCCCCCTTAAAAGAATCTGATCCCCAGATTCTCACTTGAATATTGAAAAAGTTCTAGATATTGTTGGCACATGAGGTCCTTCGGTTCCCATGTTGCTTTCTCAACATTATGATTGCACCAAAGAACTTTCACTTGAGGAATCCTCTGATTCCTAAGTTCTCAAAACTTTTGATGCAAAATGCTAACTGGCTGTTTTTCATATGTTAGATTACTATGCAATAGTACGCTGGCTAAGGGAATAATGTGGGAAGGGTCAGGGTAGTATTTCCAAGGTTGCAACATATGAAAGACGCCGTGAATGCTCGTCACATTCTGTGGTAAAGCTAAGCAATACGCCAATAGCCCAATTCTCTCACTTATCTCATAAGGACCAACATATCTACGGCTTAACTTTCTACCTTTACCAATTCTTCGAGTCCCCTTTCTCAGAAATACTTTAAGAAATACCTGATCACCCACTTCCAACTCCAAATCTTTTCTCCTATTATCTACATAACTCTTTTGGTGGTCTTGTTCAGCTTTCATTTGCTGTTTAATGACCTGAGTCTTTTTAATAGCCTCTTGAATTAGCTCAGGCCTGATAGTTTCTAGAGACTCACAACTACCATTTTTACGTTCCTCAAGGTCCTAATGTAACAGGGATCAACACTTTTGGCCGTACAATGCCTCATATAGGGCCATTTGGATAGTAGACTGATAATTGTTATTATATGTAAACTCGATCAATGATAGATGTTGGCTCCAATTTTCACTAAAGTTCAAGACACAAGCTCTCAACATGTCTTTTAGTACTCAGATGGTCCTCTTAGATTGGCTATTTGTTTGAGAATGAGCAGTAGAGCTGAAATGTAACCCTGTCCCTAATGTTCATGTAGAGCTTTCCAAAGTCTTGAAGAAAACTTTAGATCTCGATCAGATACAATGTTGACTGGTACTCCATGCAATCTCATAATTTCTCTTACATACAGTTCTACCAACTTCTCAACTTTATACTGCATTCTAATTGGCAGGAAATGAGCTGACTTAGTTAGCCTGTCCATTATCACCCATATGCCATCGTAACCCCCTCTGACTAAAGGTAAGCTTGTCACAAAGTCCATACTGATTTGCTTCCATTTGCAATTAGGATTCAAAAGTGGTTGGAGTAATCTTAATGGTCGTTGGTGTTCTACTTTAACTAACTAACAAGTCAAACATTTGCGTACATAGTTTGCAATATCCTTTTTCATTTTGTTCCACCAGAATTGCTTCTTTAAGTCTTGATACATCTTAGTACTTTCTGGATGTATCATGGCCCCGATTTTGTGTGCCTCATCCAATAGTCTTCTTCTCATTTCTTCTGGCACACAGACTCTCTTGCGGAACAGAAGAGTACTTTGACTATCAATATTGAATTTAGATTCTCTAGAATCCTTGATTATTTCTTCTTGTCTTGATATCCAACTATCTTGGGCTTGAGCTCGCCATATTTCAGCATACATCTCTAGCTACGCGCTCACTCCTGCAAGCTAAACTTTCTGCTTCAATATTAGCACGGCATCCATTCTTAAAGATTCCATCATTATTGATCCTATTATGTGGGCCACTCTAGCTTTGCGACTTAGCACATCTGCCACCACATTTGCTATCCCTGGATGGTAGAAGATTGAGAAATCATAATCTTCAAGAAATTCTATCTCAGCGTTGTCTCACGTTTAGATCCTTTTGTGATCTCGTATATTTGAGACTTTTATGGTCTGTATATATCTCAAATGTGGCTCCATATAAATAATGTCTCCAATTAGATAGTGCAAAAACTATTGTGGCCAGCTCTAAGTCATAAGTAGGATAATTTTCCTCATGTGCCTTGAGTTTTCTGGATGCATAGTCAATGACTCGCCTTTTTTGCATTAATACACACTCAAGTCCTTCCTTTGACACATCGGTGTATAACAAAAATTCTCTAATCCCATTGAAAGAGCTAGAACTGGGGCCATTGTTAATTTATTCTTTAGTTCTTGGAAACTTCTCTCACAGTCCTCTTCCCAGTTACGTGTTTGATCCTTTTGAGTGAGCCTAGTCATAAGGCTAGCTATTTTAGAAAAGTCCTGTACAAACCTTCGATAATAGCCAGCTAGTCCCAGAAAACTATAAACTTTTATCACATTCTCGAGTATTTTCCAATTGACTATCGCTTCTATCTTAGAGGGATCAACCTCCACTCCATTCTAAGATAGAGCATGACCAAGAAAGGATACCTTCTCTATCCAAAATTCACACTTACTAAACTTAGCATATAACTTATGCTTCTTCAAGGTTCTGAGGACTAAGTGTAAGTGCTCAATATGTTCTTCTTGAGTCTTCGAGTATACTAGAATATCGTTAATGAAGATAACCACAAACTTATCCAGATATGGTCAAAATACTCAAAGCATTAGATCCATGAATGCCGCCGGGGCATTTGTTAGACCAAATGGCATCACCACAAACTCAAAGTGACCATATCATGAATTAAAAGTAGTCTTTAGGATATCTTCCTCTCTAATCTTAACTAGTAATACCCCTGCCTTAAGTCTAACTTCGAGAAGACCCTGGACCCTTATAATAGGTCGAACAACTATTCCACATGTGGTAGTGGATATTTATTTTTGACAATAACTTTGTTTAACTCCCGATAATTAATGCACATTCTCAAACACCTGTTCTTATTCTTAATAAATAGTACTGGGGCTCAGCATGGAGATGTGCTAGGCTAAATAAATTTCTTTTCCAGTAGCTCCTGAAGCTGATCCTTCAGTTTTTTCAATTCTGCTGGTGCCATTCTATAAGGAGTTTTGGATAGCAATTTAGTCCCTGGAAAAGTGTGAATGAAAAATTCTATCTCCCTATCCAAAGTTAATGAGTTTAATTCTTTTGGGAATACTTCAGGGTATTCAACTACTATCTCTACCTCTTCGATTTTAGCTATATCTAGTGGCTTGTTAATAAGATAAGCCAAAAATCCCCATCTGTCTTCCTTCAAAATTCTCCTAGCTTTCAATGCAGATATAATTAGGATTGAATGATTTTTATCTACCAATTGGTAGGCTAATACCGACATCGTATTTCCAAGCATCGCTTTTTTCGTGTAATAGTTCACATGTGCTTGATGTCTGTACAACCAATCCATACCAAGAATCAAATCATATCCTTGAATAGGCATTTGAATAAGATCGGCTAGGTAGAATTCACCCTTTATCATGAGCAGGAATTCTCGATATATAGTATTAGTAGTTAACCCTACTCCTAGTAGTATCATAACTTCTATCTAGTACGCCATGGTTTTAGGTAGTTTATTCATCTTTTGTGAAAATGAGGTAGATGTAAAAGAATGGGATGTACTAGGATCATACAAGGTATTACCAGAAATTCCAAGGATAGAGATTGTACCTTCAACTACACCATTCGGGTTGGGTGCATCCTCTCCTATTAGAGCATAAGCTCGAGCCTACACTTTCTGCTTTTCTTTTCCTCTCACTACTTACTTTTCCTTTCCACCAGTCAGTGCTGGCCCTTTTCTCTTAAGGTAGTCTCATAAGAAATGTTGGTCGCTTCCACGTCCCATGCATTTACTTTGCTTCATCTAGCATTTGACTTCTTCATGTCCCGACCATATTATTTCTAACCCACACTCTAGGTTGGGTCTGTTGTCTTTCCAACATGTGGCACTTAAGGTATAGCACTTCCTATCTGTAACTTAGGCTGGTTTCTTCCATCGCCACTTTATCCTCCGGGATGTGGTCTCGTCTTTTGATTCCTTTCTTTAATTTTGTGAGTTTCTTGCAATTCCAACCCCAGTTGTAGTACTTTGCTTACTGCTATGTTTAAGCTTAACAGGTCAAAAGTTGTCAGTCCTCATCAAAGTTTCGATCTCAACCTTTGCACGAATTATTGAGTTCATCTACCCTCATCCTCCATCATGAAAGGGGCATATTGGATTAACCGACTAAATGCTGCCTTATATTATCCAACTGACTAGTTTCCTTGAATCAGACTCATAAATTCTTTTTCTCTCATCTGCATGAATACCAAGGGAACATATTTTTTCATGAACTCTCAAGTGAAATTCTCTCAAGTTTTGAGAGTTTCTGTGGGAGTCCACTTTTGTCCAGTCATCTTCCACCAATTATGTGTAGGGCTTTCTAGGAGAAAGGTGGTGAATCTGATCTTCTATTCATTAGGGTACTACAGAGTGCCAACTATCTTCTCCAAACTCTCAACCGACATCTCATCCTTTCTGTCATTAGGCTCTCCAAAGAATTTAGGGGGTTAGAGCCGCAAAAATTGCTCTAACACTCAACAGTCAGTATCTTCATTGATTGCCCTTACTTTACCTCCTCTAGTTGGGCCATGTTGCCGACCTTTAGGGTCCCCCTACTTAATAGTTTAGCTCATAGCTAGCTGGTCTAATTGATTGGAGAATGAGCCTTCGTCCTCAGGCCATACCCGCTGATATGTAGGTTCTCTTTGTCTAAGGTTTTGGTGTGCAATGCCTCACCTACTCGATGATCTTTCCCTACGGCCTCCCTTTGTTGGACCAGGGGTGTCAACACTCCTATAGGATTCTATCACAAGCTATATCTTTCTCTAACTTTAGACTTGTGATCATTTTATGGCAACAACACCCAAATCATTATCAACTTCCTAGAACTCAAGTCACAGCAGGGAAAATACAGAAATCAAATACAAAAGCAATTAAAAGGTCAAACCACATAAAATAATTAGTACTCGGGAAGATTATAGCCAAGCAAAAGTTCCATTTAATATATATAAGCTAGCGAGAGCGGTTGCATTCGAGTATATATAGTTTCAAATTTTCAAATTTTCAGAATGGGCTACGCTATTGGTATGCTTAGTCATAAAAAAATTGACGAGGCTATATAGGTACTATCCCTGGGTTAGATAACCTAGCTAAATTAGTTTAGTCTAACTAGTAAAGCTGTGATATATGGACACACACACACACACACACATATATATATATAGATATGTCTGAGATATGCTAACAAAATGCTCAATCCGAGTCTTCTTCATCAGTGATAACTAACTCGGCATCTTCTTCTTCCTCCTCAATCTCCACGATCTCATCTTCCTTAAGGGGAGCATTCTCCAGAAACTCTAGCCCAATAAGGTCATCTCTATGCAACATATCATCTAGGAATTTCAGCTCAGCCGGGCCATCCTTCGGTGGTTCGTCAACTAGGAACTCCTACACTGGGTCCATCTAGATCCTCATCACTCAAATCCTCCTCCTAAAGATCCTCTTCTATGGGGTCCTTCTCAAGAATGTCCTCAGCAAGTCTTATGGCGTGCTCCTGTGCCAGCTCTCCAGTAGAAACCTTCTCAATACGAATCATGTCCTTGCTCCTGAGGTGGTTGGATCTCTAACGATATTGATCCCTATCCCAAATTCTATAGCCCGATCTATGGCACTACCATAATAGCCTAAATGGCCTCGTCATTCCCTATAAGATTAAACTTTAAGGTCCTAAAGGTTTTCTCCATTTAGAATTGTATGGCCCTAAGCTCCTCAATCTGGGTCTCTGCTCTCTTAACCCATACCTCATCTCTCTATATATACCCCTGCAATCTCCCTAAAATATAGCTCCTAGCATCCATCATCGACCTCAGATGATAAGCCTCGGCCTCCATATCTATCAAATCCTCTCTCATATTATGTAGTCTCTCCTGAAGGAACTCATATTTCCTTTTCAACTTCTCTTTCTTTATCTCAAATGCTCTAATCTTCTCCTGTAAGGTCTCTATAGTTTTATTTTCCTCAATAGGTTATTTTCCATCCCAGTGTTCGTTAGCCATCCTGTAATCATAACGTTCCTTTGTCAATGTTAAACAAATCAAATTCATCTTAAGTTTCCAAGTACATAACACTTTCTCAGTATATGAAGATCACTCAAGGTCATATTCTAGGATCCTTTCCTAGTTTAGTTGGGATTTCCAAACCCAAGCTGTGATACCACCTGTAATGTCCACTCTTAGGATAATACCTAAGTTGAGGCACTAAAACATTCAATCCTTAAGCAAGCACCATTACAATCAAAAGGCCCATAAAATTTTTCACAAATTTTCAATAATAATATCAATAGCATCATAATCTTATAGCATGCTTTAACCAAAAATGCAAAAAGCTATATCAGAGTGCTAAACACCATAATAAAGAGTTCAACAACATTCAAACCAAAATGTCGTTTCTAGTACCATAATTCATACATATTAACCACGAGTACATCAATCATCAAAACATATCAAAATATTTCTAAACAAAATAACACAAAGTGCAGTCTTATATACAGATACATAACAAGTTCTATTTCATTCATCTCTATCAGGTTTGTCAATCCTTAGATTCTACCGTCTGATACCTGTCTAAATAGAGACGAGTAATACATGAAGGTGAGTATTAAAGACTCAGTAAGGATAATGTAAAGCAACATATGATTAGTTGAACATCAAGGATTCACATATATCAATCAATAACAATGTAGCACAAGAGCAATAAATTAATGCCAAAGAAAGCAATATAGGCAATTGAATTACTAGCAAATGTTAGCTCGAAAACTAAAATTGTCGGCTTAACGGCTTGTTTATCTCAATTGGTCTTGCTTGGGAGATTTAGGGACATCTCAATCGATCATAATTAAGAGGCATAATGTGGCTCATTGGCCTGAAATGTCAGTCCAATCTAGGTTGAATACCACTCCAGCCTTATTGCTCCAAGAACATAATACAAGTACAAGGATAGCAAACCCAAACACATATGGAAGTCAATAAATTAAATATAACATGCATATTAGAACATCATTATACCTCCATAATAGTATAATAATAGTTCAATTCAGTTTAATAACAATCAGTTTGGTAGCTCGAGCATAGAAGCTAAAAAAATACTAGTAGCTCAAGCATATTAGCTTGGCATTAACAGTAGCTCAAGCATAACAACTTGGTAAGGTACTCGGCCAACAGTTCTTCTATACACACGCTTTTCAGTTCGATTAATCAATCAGTGAATATGCCAACATAGCAAAACAATAAATTTCATAGAATGGTTTCAATTAAGTCAATACGTAATGGTGACAATCATATCAATCAAGGAAGTGAAAATGGCTAACAACAATATACAATATAGTTTGACCGATATAGTAATGTATGAGATTCAAAGTTGTTCATGGTACCAAAATAGAATGAATCGTGGATTCAAAATGATTTTAGTACACAATTTGACAATAGTACGATTTATGAGTTCAACAGTTAATGATGTTCAATGAACAATAATCAAGTTAAGAGAACCTCATAGGGTTCAAATAGCAATAATAAATGATAATTAGATCAAATACTAAGCAATAGAACCTCATAGGGTTCAGATTGCAACAATAAATGATAATCAGATCGGATATCAAGCAATAGAGCCTCACAGGGTTCAGATAGCAACAATAAATGATAATTAGATTGGATATTAAGCAATAAAACCTCACAGGGTTTAGATAGTAATAATAAATGATAATAATAGTCAAGATAATGGAACCTCACAGGGTTCAGAAAGCAACAATAAACAATAATCAAATTAAATGTCCAACAATAGAAACTCATAGGGTTCATAATGCAATACTGAATGATAATCAGATCGAGAATCAAACAATATAACCTCATAGGGTTTGACAGTCAACCGATAGTAGTATCAATAGCAACGATAGGTATTAGATCAACTAAACCACATAGGGTTCAATCACAATAATATTACTTTACTCAAGGAATTACTAGATCGGTGGATCCTCACCTTAATCACATCAGCGACATAGTTAAACTCTATTGGTCATCAGGGTCAAATCCTCCATCATCTATTCAAAAGAATAGCCTTATATCAAAATCCATGTTCAACCCTAGTGATAATCAATACTTAGAATCATACCCATAACAACCTAATTGTGAGTAATTATTCTATTGATACTCGATATTGATCATAGCAATCCAGTTACCAATAAAATCCAAACTTTAGTCGATTAAATTAGGGTTACATAAAATTAGGGTTTTCTACACTTAATGTACTATATAACCTATAGTTTACATTAAATAATATCATTTGAACTCCCTAGGCTCATTTAATCAATCAAAGTTGTTCTATTTTTATGTTGAGGGTGTCCTGATCGATTATTTCTATCATAATACATGAGAATATAAGGTTTGATGATGATTAAAATGTGTATATACACACATGCAATCATATATATATATCATCATTATATACTAATATCTTACAAACGAGTTAGAATTTCAATGATCAACTTGCATGCATGCACTCCTAGGAACGAGACAAAAATTCTATCTCTGGGTCGCCGCCACCAAAAAGTTCAATGCCACCACCGTTCGACTTCTCTCACCGAGAGCTTTCTAACGGTACCCTTGATTTCCTGTTTCTCCATCAGAAAGTGGGTCAATCGCCGCCTTAAAGTGTTAAAATTGCCTAACTCCACCCCCAATGTCTGCCCTTACTACCGTGATTTACTGCCATGCAAATCTTCCACACAATTCTCCTCGTCAAGTACTACTCAATACACCCTTTAGATTAATCGTTGGTTGCCAAAAATAGCAAACCCAGCTGCGATCATAAGTTCTCTCTCTCTCTTGGTCTCCTTCATTGTGCATCTCCAGTGGTTGTCCGCCGCGACTGATGGTGTTTTTGGAGAGCTGGAGTGAAGGTGGTCTTGACTGTGGTGTTGGTTGGAAGAAATGGCTATCGCCAGTGGAGTGTGTGGTTGGTGGTGGTCACGGTGGTGGAGAGGAAATGAAGGAGAAGAAGGTTGAAGAAAAGTGGAGAAATGAAGACACGCTGCTGCTGCCAAGTTTTGTTAAATCATCTTTTTTCATTTTGCAATTTAGCCCTTAAAAAAATTTAAGTTATGCAATTAAGTTCAAAATATTTATATAAAATTCAATTTAGCCATCTATTTCATGAGACCTCACAATAGGTCCCTCAATTTGATAAAATTAGACATTAACCCTTCATTAATAAATAAATAGTGCAATTACATCTTTGAAAATTATATTTTAACCCACAAAACTTCTTGAAATTTCACAATTATTAAATAAATCCTCAGAAAATAATATTTAAATAAAATATTAATATATTGTGAATTATAGGGGTGTTACATTTTGGTGGAAAATATTTGTTTTTTTAAAGTTATTTTGTGTTTATAAGGGTTTTAATGGGTTAATTTTAAATAAATTTTAGTATTTTTATCTATAGGTGTTTAACTATTGGAGTGGCTTGATTGTTGGATGCTTTGAGATTAGCTAGTAGTGGTTGATTGATTGTTTGAAGTTTTGTGATTGGAGTTTAAGATACTGTAAAATAATTACTGGTGAATGGAGCATATGTGTAGTGTACTTAATTTTTTTGGAATTTGAATTATTTCTATCTATTTGGAGATTTTATGAATTACTGTAATTACCTGCAAATATATATTAATTGGGATTGATTCAATTTTAGGTTAACTTTGTAATGTGGATGGGGTTCATAGTGTAGCTTCTGTTGTTAAGAATCTAACTTTAATTTTTGAATGAAAAAGATAAGCATTCTTAATGATAGTTGAAAATTTAATTCTCATCTTGTCTAGGTTTTTCTGCTTGTTGTGTAGCATTTTGGAGCTAGTTATTTTTTATCTTTTTTACTTGTAGAGTTGGAGGATGTTGTATTGTTGATATATTGTTCTTGCCATTCTTTTATTTCATTGGATGTGGTGATCAATTGAGTAGCGAATTAATGATTTCAATTGTTGATTTTATGTCTAATTATTTTATGTTGTTAATATTATAATTTATTTTGCTTAGTCTATAGATGTTATTTTTTGTTTGGTTTGAAAATGTAAATATTAAAGTTGAAAAGATTATTTTTTTTCCTTTTTTTATTTTGTATATTTTTCAACATTTAATTTTCTTTTCTTTTTTAGGTTATGTGATCATTACTTCCTTTTGGTATTTACTGTACATAAGAGGTAATACTTTTTTTTTTATTTGTTATGATATGGGTTAGAGTTGTTTTTTGAAAAAGGTTAACATAATCTTATATAGTGTTGTTGCTTGGTGTTTCAATTATGTACTTTAACTATTTTTTTTCATATTATCATTTTATTTTAAGTTCTTTCTGTGTTCCACTATTGCGACTGTTTGAGTGTTGTTTAAGATAATATTATTAATTTTTTAAATTCCGAGTAATGCTTACGAATTGTGTTTTTTATATCTTTTATAGGTTTTTGATATTGAATATGGATATATATATGATTATGGAATTTGAATTAATAAATTATTAAGAATTTTGATAATTGTTTAGCATTTTTGAATTTCTAATATTATAATTTATTTTGTTTGAAGTGTAGTTGTTGCTTTCTATTTAATTTTGTAAATTTATATGAAAGTATTAATATTAAAACTAAAATATAATGTTAATCAGTATAGAGCTTAATGTAGTGTAGCTAATAAGGTAGCGTGCTTTTTTAAAATGAAAATTAGAACTTGAAGTGAAAAAAGTAGAATTTATATAGATGAAGTGCAAATTTATATAGACATAATGAATATCATTGTAACATTTTCTTCTTTTATTCTTATGAGATAAAAGAATGAATTGAATTTATTTTGAGTAGTTATTATATGTTCACTTGTTATATTATTTGTTAAGTTGTATTTTTTAATGGAATTTTTATATATAATATTGAGATTTTATTTTTTAAATTTTATTATCAATTTTCGAAATAGTTATAGTTCTTTCTTGAATTTTATAATTAAATGAGTATTATTTTTATTTTTGCTTATGTTTTGCAAGTGTTTTCTATGAGATTTGTGTTAATGTTTTATCTTGATTAATTTTTGTTGTTAAATTTTTTATAAATAATTCTAGCTATTTACACATGGTGTTAAAATTAAAATATGATGTTTATGTGTATTTCTTTTTTTATCATGATAGTTATGTACTTGTGTTTCTCGAATCGTTTGTGGTACCATCTAGTTTTGAATCATGTAAGTCTACATCTTATCATTAAACTGTTTATTTATATTTCTGAAAAATTACAAATTCTTTAAGTTTGTTTAATTGATTTATATATATATATATATATATATTGTTGTAAATATTAAGTGCGCATATAAATTGAATTATGATAGTTTATTATTATAATTAATTTGATATGTGTAATTATTTGTTGAATTTAGATTACTTTTTTTTATATTTAAGATTTAATATTTTACTGTCATTTTTCTTGCTTAACTTCTTTTTAATTATGTTTATTTTTTTGGGTGTGTGTAATTGAGTTGTTGGTTCAGTTGTTGTGCTAATTTTGTTAATTTATTTATTTATTATTAGTGAATGATTAATGAAGATTTTCTACAAATATGTAGTTTATTCATTTTATAATCATTAATTATATATTGTCATATATGTGAATGATAGGAGTGTATTAATGGATTGCGAGGAAGAAAGAAAAAGGAAATGTAGGGAAAAGGCTAGAGAGGTTTATCAGAATATGTTTGCAGAAGATAAGACAATATTGCTTGAAAGATGTAGGAAACAATATCAAGTTCACGTTGAGAGATTGAGGGCAATTTGCTTCAACTAGTGAATCTACTTATTTAAAAACTCCATCTATCAATCAATTTATTGCAACTAATTTCATTTCTCAATCTTGTTATCCTACATCAATTTAGAATAATTCAATCATAAATTTTCTGAACATTAAAGTATGCAAACAACTGCATATAATAATACTTGCCCAAGTTGTTCAAACTTTGCTACAATACCTACTCGATTCTTATGTTCACATGCAATTCCAATGTCTCCTTGGGTTTTGCCTTCTGTACATGACTGCCCACATTGTAATGCAAAAAAGTTCTTACATGAATCTCCTTTTTGTTGTGGAAATGGAGAGGTTTCATTGGCACCAATTAGTACACATCCTATATTACAACATCAGTTTACTATCAATACTTCTGATGTTAGACAATGTTTTAGAAGGAGAGTTCGTATTTTAACATCCATTGGTATGAAAACTGATCCTCATTTTTGTTGAAACAATCACGGTATATATACTTTAATAGTTAATGGGCAAGTTTCTCATACGTTGGAAGCTTTTAATAATTCTATTAAACTTCCAAGATGTCTTCAACTATTTTTCTTAGATACAACTGATGAAATTGGAAATGATGCTCTCAACAAATGTGATCTTGATCTTGATATTATTAATTTACTCATAAAAGCTTTAGTTGACAATCCTTATTTCAAAATATTCAAACGGATCTCATCATGGCATAATTTACAAAATTATAAAGTTGTTTTGTGTACTCATCCTGAATTGAATCAAAAAACACATAATATTCCAACAATGCAACATATTATTGAAATTTGGGACAAAACAAGTGAAGAGCCTGAAGATATGAGTCATGATATTAGAGTTTAGGGATCTGATTCTAATAGCCATATGATTGTCTATCATTATGGTTGTCATGATCTATTGTAGTATCCTTTATTATTCCCATTTGGCCAACCTAGTTGGCATGTTGGAATAGAGCGTTGCAATTCATCTAGCAATGGTAGATATTGATGTAGAGGACATAATCTTGTAGCTCCAGCAATTGGTCAAACAGCTAATGATGTGAGCAATATGGAAAATGAAGGCAATTTTTTAATAAGATATTAAATTTAATTAATTATTATATATATTAATAATTAATTAATCATATTTGTATTAATATTGCAGTTTATTTGCAAGGATGAACATCTCTTGCCTTGAAAATGAGTTTAATTGCGTACACCATTCTGGAAGATTAGGTCAATCATATAGCATTGACTCATACATAAAAATTGAAACACAACGATTGGACTATTATAGAATGGAGCAACAACAATTTAATGCAAGAATTGAAAGTAAAAATTCCTTGGGTGTGGATGGGTTGGGTGATCTAACAAAAATAGGTCGGCGAATCTTAGGTCCACATGATATGATGAAAAGTTTTTTGTAGAATTTGGAACTGACTCTGTAGAGTCTCTCTTCAATAGGCATTTACTCGATCACTAAGAATGGAACCAATAAATCAGAAAAAATATGGAGGAGGAGGAGGAGGAGGAGGGGGTTTGGCAAGAAGAGACTTTTAGTTCACTTTCGTGCGATTTTTCCCACGTCTCTGTCTGGTAGTGAATTTGTATATTTAGTTCGCCTTCTAATTTTTGCAAACTTTGCGCTAATGCATTAATAGGTGATATCACTGCTTCATCAGCTGGTAGCAGCTGTTTAACTGGATTTACACCACAAGCCATGTATGAGGAGCAAAATGAGTTCTTCTTATAGAATTTTTTTTTCCCTTTCTTGTTTGAGAGATTATATTTAAAAAAACTATTGCCAGAAAAAATAAAATATTTAATATTAATTTAATTTTTTATGTAAAAATATGAAAAAAAAAAGTTAAAAAAATTAAAAATTTATATATTTAATTTTTTTTATTAATATTAACAGAAGATGATTTACTTACTACGAATAGAAGTTGCTTCAATTTGCTTGTTGTATTGAATTTTTTAAATTCATTCTATCTTTTAATATTTTACCTATTGTTTTATACATTAAAAAACTGTTTAGAACTTCAAATTTCATGTGGGCATTTTTGCTTTTATAAAAGAAATGCTGATAGTATGGTACTCTTTTTTGAATTCAAGTATTATTATATTTTTTAACTAAATGCTTGCTATTAATTTACAATCTATATTTGATAACAATATTTTACAAAATATAAATAAATATATCACATGTATTTAATTATTTCAACGGGTAAACCACCGCGCTTTGCACTAGCATATATATATATATATATATGTATATATATATTTTAAAAAACACATCTTTTCACTTGTGAAGAATAACAAACTAAACACATTTTTATTTCGTATACCTAAAAAATTCAACAGTTTTTATTGCTAACTCAATACATTTTTATTTTTATATGAAACTAAATACAACTTTCTCCAATCTTAAAAAACTGGAAATTATAAATATGAGATGGAAATATAAACTAATAGTCCTTTAGTTCTCCGATCGTTTGGCATTTATAAATTTTTCATGTACTATGTATGTACTTATGTATAATAACATACATAAATATATTGCACACTAACTTATATATAAATATAAATATAAATATAAATATAATATTTTTAGTTAATATAAATAAATAAATTATGCTTAAGTGTGATATATATATATATATATTTAAAATATAAAAATTTTTAAAAATGAAAATATTATGTATATATAAATATGCAAGAAATTATTTTTTTGTCATATTTTCAAAACTCAAATGGTGTTAGTGTTTTAAAGAATACTTGTAAAATTATAAAACAAGTCTAAATGCGTCGGTCCATTTCATCCAGTTTTAAGTTGTGGGACGGTCTGGAATCCGATTTTATAAAAACTTGACAAGTGGGTTGCTGCGAGTTTCGGCTAAAACTCAGTGTTTCAAGTTTCATTCGACCGACAATTTGGTGGATCCAATTTACTCATAGTATATTCCTCACAAGATCAGCGTAAGCGTGAGGTTTCGGCTGACGCACTATGGTGAAAGCGGTAATTGGAGATGAAGCCCAGCTCAAATTGGCGGAAAATCGCCTCACTAGCTCCGCCCTCCCATCTCAGGTGCGCCGGCCTATGATTAAGTGCTAAACAGATTAATCAACATACTTCTTTTAATGGATTGAATCTCTTTTGGAGTCTTTAATCTTTTTTTTTTTAAATAAAAATTGTGTTTTTTAATTTAACTTGGCAGGTAGGACTTGTGATTGGAAAACTGAGTTTAAAGTTAGATAGAGGATTCATATATGATTTGGTGCCGACGCCACCAAATGACGCCGGAGAGCCGCCGTGTTCCGTAATCGAGGGCGCTGCAGAAAGTAACAAAAATAAGAAGAATTCTTCCAAAGCTAAATCTCAGTCTGAGTCTTCAGCTCTCTTTATCGATAAGGACTGGGTCTCCGAGCACGCGCGCCAGGTCAAATCATATACTGTCTTCATACTTCTGCTGCTTAATCTTGTCTTTCTCCATGTTCTTAAAATTATTAATGCCATACCCATGTTAGTTTGTTTTTAGTGAGTTTGAATTTTGGGATGATTTTCGTTGGGTTTGCTTATTGAAAGCCCATCGCTATATGATTAGTCGACTTTCAGTTTGGTGGTGCTAAGAATTGAGTAATGATGTACAGGAATAATTGCTTTGAAGACTGAGAATTTAGTTTTGTTGAAATGTGTATGGGAATAATTGCTTTTAAAGACTGAGAATTGGGGACGCCAAACTGGATTCTAATAGTATTGGTTTCTAGAAATCCATGTTCTCCCTCAACCATTGACACTTTCTCTTTTTTCTCCATATGTACACTCACTTATACATATATGAAAAGGAAAAGAATTATTGTGCAAAATAAATCTAATCCTGGTGATTTATTGGCTGATACAGTTGTTCATTTCGATGTGCTCAGAATCTAGACACTGAATAATGAGGAAATACAAAAAGATCAATTTGGTCTCTACTCTCTCGTGTTAAAGTTAGATCTTATTGGCATTTGATTTACATCAATGAAGTGCAATTCATTAACATACATTCAGATAATGAGTCTTATTCAGTGGATGTGTTCATATTGTTTTTTACCTATATAGTAAAAAAGTGGTTTTGCTTTTAGCCCTTTTTACTGTTTCCGTGATACCACTGGAAAACCTTAGGAAAAAGTACCTCATTTTATATTCCTGTCCCTGTTTTTTCACTCAAAAGTTTCAGTGACCTGTTTACCTATGTTCTGCAGCTCTCACAAGCTGCGACAACATTGAGAAATGAACTTGTAGGAAGTGATGAACAACAGTCTTACCTCAATTTGAGATGTGAATGGTGATTTGAACATGATAGAAGTTGTCTGTTGATCATATGAATGAACTGACATAAAAACATAATCTGGTCTGTTTTGACGTGTGCTCCTCTTGTTGTCAAAAGAAGAAAGCTGCAGCCGTCAAACTTGTTCGTTTTTCTTTCATTTTTCCTTTATTATTAAAGTCATTACACTGGCCGTCACTAGAAGAAATAGAAGTAATATAACTGTAAAATTTTGTTGTTTCCATAAAAATACCTTTTTTTCTCAGCGCAGTTCACTGCATTTTCCTGGTGTAGGATTCATAATTCTATTGATTGTTTGTAATCCTTTCATCATAGTAAAATTCTTAAACTATGTTATGGCACCAGGGTTCCAGAGTTAGTTTGCCATCAATTAAGCTGCAAAGTCTATGCTATGCAAGGAGTGGGGTGGGGGGGGG
>JACGDI010005465.1:69078-88891 GCA_014898725.1 Jacaranda copaia | reverse complement strand
TTGCTACTTCACCCATCACACTCAAATTATAATGGATTTTTCTTGCTTGATTTACTGGAGTAGATGACAGTGAGTAGACTTAAAATGGATCATACAATCTTGAATTCCTTCAAACATTCTTGGATGGTTAGAATACATTATATTACTATATAGAAGACATAGATATTGTGTTTGCAAACTCTTTTATCATGCTTATGTTATCCTCTCTTTTCTTGGTTATCATTGAATTACTTGACTCTGGCCAGTTCTTAATCTGCACTGTTAGGTATATGTTGGATCAAGGGAATACATGTAACCCTCCATGATGGTTTAGAATTATAGAGTAGACAACCTGTTCCCTTTGTTTGGTACTTCCGGGAGGAAGAGGCGGGGAAGAGGAAAAGGGAGCAGGCAGCTGTGGGAGGAGAACGAAGGATTTGTGGTGGCGGCGGGATTAGATGAGGGGAACCCCTTTTCTTCTTTCTCTCTCTCGTTGCCTCACGGCCTCTCTCCCTACCAACCTCCTTCCTCCAACCCTTTCCTCCTTTTGCTGCTCCCCCAAATCTTATCTTAATCTCGTTTCCTTATTCTCCAAACCCCACTCCCACCCTACTGCCTCATTTTCCTTCTTCCAGAAATCCCCTTCCCCTTTAATCTGCCTTTCATCCTCTTCCCTTGGTCATGGAGGGACACACTCTTCTTTCGGCTTTTGTACATGCTGCTACTATGGTGGTAGTGGGGATTTTTCTTGTAGCTTGCCTTCTCCTTTTGCAGATATACCTTATATCATGAATTTGATCTCCCTGATAGGCATAGTCACAGCATTTTTAGGGGCTACTTTAGTTCTTTAATTCGGTTTATGAAACCAAAACCTAAATCTGGAGGTGGAAGAAAAACGCTTGGTGAAGGGATAGTAGAAGGTGGTGGTGGCAAGCATGCATGGATGGTGGCTGCAAAGTTGTGGCTGCCCCCGGAGGGTTAAAACAGTAAACATAGTGAGGAGCAAAGAAGAAAAATGGTGAAGTAGAAGAGAAGAAGAAAGAAAGGGATGAGGAAAGATTGAGGAAATGGAAACTATGGAATAGTAAAGGAAATGAAATAAATTTATAATGAAAAGTAAAAGTTTTTAAAAATATATGGTGAAAATTTGATCATGGTATGGTGGTTATAGTTTTTTGTTTTTTAGATTTTGAATGGAAACTCAATTTTCAAACCCAACATCACTCCGACTTGACAACAGACTATTACTGAAAACATAAAAATGCCATTTCCAAGAATACTTTGCAAAGCCAACCAAACTGGCCCTTAATCTTTTATACTTCAGTGAAACTAATGAGCATTAGAATACTGCTTTATGCAGTATAAGACAGAGGACTACACGAGTTTATATGGGGCGTAAATGAGCTTGAGCTTGAGCTTAGTTCAACCAATGGATTGTCCCTAGTAACTATAATATCGAATCAATATTAAATCGTTAATACATAATAATTATTTAGTTAATATATACAAAATATTTAAAGATAGAAAAAATAAATTATTAATGTCATAAAACAAAAATTATTTAGAAATGGAAAAAAGCTTGCCAACTATCAAACAACTAAATTAGGGTTCAAACTAGAACCTTATTGTAAAGCTTGAGCTTGAAAAGTTAGAGTTGCGCTCGTGTTAATCTATAATTGAGCCAAGTCGACTCATTTTGCACCTCTAAGTTTATGGGAGATTTTAAATGATGCCAGTTCCTTGTGATATTTTATCATGCCTTTAAAATGAAGCTGTATCAATTGGACCAGTTGAAATTTGTGTCCGGAGCCAAATATTTAGTCTTGGCAATTCATTTAAATGGATATAGAAATTCATTTAAATTAGAATACATTTTCTGTAAACTCTAATCTCCGGTAATTTGTGCTTTCAAAGGATCTTCCACCTTAGATACATTGTTTTTTTAAAAAATGAGTATTGTTTTCCATCATAGTAATTTTTTTTATCTAGTAATAAGTGGGTAGGGGTGTAAACAAATATTAAACGGATCGGATACACTATTTTTATATTCGTATTTGTTTGATTTTTTAAATATTCAGATACGGATATAGATTTGATGGATATTTAAAAATGATATCCAAATTCGTATCTGTCGGATATCAGTTGAATTTGAATATATCTGTATTCGATTATAATGATTCATATGCATCCATATTTGATTAAACTTATCTATATTTGAATTATTTTTTTAATTTTATATTCGATGATAATTATTTCGTCATCTATTTACAAATATCCAAATACGTGAATCTATGGACCGTAACAAATATATATTTTTAATTAATAGAAGAAACTGTCAATTTCATTAAAAAGAAAGCAATCAAATAAATAGCATAATTTCTAACTAATAATTGGCTTTATAATTAATTATTAGTACTAATTAATATTAATAATGACGTCTAACTATATTAATTTCAAAGTCAACCAATAATTATGTTTTTTTTATCAAGAATAATTATGTTGATTAAATTTATTCTTTAATTTTTTTTTAATAATTTTTTAGTTTTATTCTTTTTTCTTCTTAATTCTTCAATTATAATTTATATATATATATGGATTATAAGATTTTTATTGAAAAATATAAATAATATATTATTTAATAAATATATATTTGGAGCAGATATTAAATGGATTGGATACGCATTTACCATATCTATATCTATTTATAATTGGATATCTACTAATTGAATATGGATAATATTCGCTTTAAACGGATGCGGATAAATTGTGTATAAACAGATACGAATGTGAACGATAAACAGATTTTCAAATATTTATTTATAGCCCTATAAGTGGGGAATGAGAATAGCGCTTTTTGTGGTGGAATTATTATTATTTTTATTATTTCCTTCTTCATTATCATCATCATCATCATCAAATGCCCTTGGGAAATATGTGGGATCTGTGCACAATCAGATCTGAAGCTTTGTACCAACTGTAAACTTACAATGATGGATCACGCAACACTTTAACTAGCATGCCTTTTTGTCATATGGTTATCACCTTGATTTTCTGGGATAAGTATGATGTAGTTTTAAAGCAGAATTTTGAGTTTCAACCTGACCTCTTTATCACTTTTCAGGTTCTCAAAGATCATTGTGCTGAGCTGATGTCAATAGAAGTTACAGCGGATACCTCAGAAATTTTGGAACCTGAATCTGAAGCCCCCACTCTGACAGCCTCAACTACTAAACACTTTTGGAGCATTGCAAGTGACTACTCGTCAGCAGTTAAGCCAGATAATTCAGTCTCAAAGATCAGGAAAATTGGAAATGAAAAACCTGCTAAGTCAGCTGATTCTAAGCTAATGCTAGCTATTTTGGTTCTGATCATTTCTATCATAATGGGGTTAGTGTTTTACATCATCGGGGGTGTGTAGCTTGTGACATAATCTCCCTGGGGAAAGTCCTTTAGTAGTGCTGGTTGCTAGATGAGATTAGTATTTCTGGGGTTGTAATTTACTTTCCTTCTTGAGGCAAGTTTGTAGGAAATTTTAAGGGAAGATATGTAGGGTGCTCTTCATTGTTGTAAGACAATTTGAATGAGAAGCAACTGCTCTATTCAAAAAATTGTTATACGAGATATAGAAGTTTAGTGGTTTCAAGTCTGAAGGAGTGAAAAACCCGTCCCCCTGATATTGTCCTTGCGGAAAAGCAATTTTGTTTTAAGGGTAGCCAAATAAAAGATTTGGTCACTTTTTTATGTTTCTTGTTTCTTTTTCAAATTGATTTGCTACGGAATCCAATGGGAATTAATTTGTGGTTGGCTGCTGGAGAACTGTATGATCTGCTTTTCGCTAACATTTTCGGTGCTTTAATTGCTTGCAATTTAGATCATTTTGTATTCTTGATTGTAAACAGTTCCGCTTGTGTGCGGTGTTGATGGTGAGTTGGGCTAATTTTTGAAAAATTAATTCGATAAAAGTTGATTTATGTAAACATTGGTTGCAGAATAATCGTTTATTGTGAGATTTCTGTGGGCTAAAATTTTGTGTGTTATGGATTTTGCAAAATGATAACTATTCTGAATTATTTGTGAGTAATCTTTATTTAGGTTGTAACACACTTTAATTGTCGATGAAAAACTTGTGACAGAGGTCCAAGTGTGATGCTGTGACCATTGATCGCGATCAATTCACGACGCCCAAATGGATAGTAACTTTCATCTTTAGTGGCTTTTGAAATAATGCCAAGTAGTCTGTGGCCCAACAGCGTAAATCTTCCACATAATATGGGAAGTCAGGGGTTCGATCCTTAATGAACTCCTACTGTATATGTGTATAAATAAAAAAAAAATACCCAACATAATATTGTAATAATCCGAATAATTGTCCAAATTAATTAATTTATAAGAAGTTTTGATTTCATATGCATTATTAAACAAAAATATTTCATATTAAATTGTTATCATTTATATAACATTTCCATAAATATATATTCAAACAATAACTATACATATTGAAACATAATTCCTCTTAATCATTTCAATGTCATTACAACTACACATGCCAATCATTCCATCTACACACTTTTATAATTAATATAACAAATCATTTCACCTCACTAACCCAGTAAAAAATGTAAATTACTATGACATTTACAGTAAAATTTGTCCCCTCCCAAAGTACTACCAAACAAATAATTTTTTTCCAAAACATTCTCCACCTAGCTCACAAAACACAAGCAAACAATAATCACATTCCTCCAATCCACTTCCTAGAACACCTTTCTCCAAAATATTTTCCACAATTCACCCAAAGGCAACCAAACACAACCTGTTTTTTTCCTACTAAAAACACATTTATTCAATAGTTTCTCCTCTAAAGTTCAAGATTTAAAGAGAAGGGGTGGGGGGGAGAGAAAAAAGAAAAATCCACAGAACTTGGACATGAATAAACCGTTCAAGAATCAACTTTACTCATGTTAAAGAAATAGAAAGAGAAAAAAAAAAAAAAAAAAAAAAAAAAAAAAAGAAGTGATAATTATCAGACACTAAGAAGAATCACGATTCGTGAGCGAAAACCGTACCAATGCTTGTTGGAGCCCATTCAAATTCATAATAATAATTGAGGTTTTAACCTGGGCCCCCAACTCAAGATGAACACATATTGGTCTTAACACGACATTCATGGTCTTTCATACATCGCATGAATGCAACAGACTTTTATCATGATATTTTTGTTAGAAGACTAAAATGGAATCCAATTATTATCAGACATAGAAACCTCAAGAGTCACTAAAATCTTCGAACGAGCAACAGAGGGAGACACAGGACTCCGCACGAACAAGAATTCCAAGAATCAACATAACTGCCTTGACTCTGGTATCGTAGCTGTAAGATTTGTCCTTAGCATGTTGTAAGCCAAAGCCCCTTCACATTTACCATAAATATACCGTCCTGATGGAAAGCAGAATAATAATGGATGTACCTACCTCAATGAATTGCTCAACCATGTTCTGGGAAACACTGAAAATAAAATTTCCCTTGAATCTAAAATAATCATATAGAGAAACCATCAGGGTTTCTCATTAGCATCATCGCTAGGGCCATCAGGCCCATGAGGAATTTTTCCTGGATAATCAGTTTTTGAAGAACCTGAAGCAATCATACTGCAAATTGAAAGTAAAACACAAGAATATCAAATACTGCGAGATGAATCCATCGTCCGATGAATTTTCCAGATTTAGTGGTTTGTGTACCTTCTGTCAACAATGACCATGGATCGAAGTTCACAATTGTTGAATCTGCAAATTGAACTTGCAAACGTCAATTCATTTGTCTCTTTGTGGACAAAAATTCATATTCATCAGCTTTAAATTTTAATGCATTCAATGTGAAAAAAGTATGATAACATTAGACTAATCTGAAAATCCATGAAATAATCAATCCATGATAGGATCAAACCACAGAACCCCAAAGATATATGGTTTATTTGAATCAATATGTACTTTTTAGCATTATTTTCCAAACAATTCTTAGAAGATGAAATCCCAGTTTTTTGCTTCATATGAACCATTTAATTCTCAAAGCAAATAACTCTTTCAAATAAGAGATCTCATATGCTTATTGAATATAATCAGATAGTAATCACAGGGCACACTGACTTCTGAATTACTTAGAAATATTGTTGGAAGATCTTTCTCTGGACCTTGATCAATTTTGAATTATTTTCCAGAAATGCTACTTAAATATAAAGCTTAGAAATAATTAAAAACATACGGTCTGCACATTTCACTCTTCACAGATGGATGACAATCATCACCAAATGCAGAAAGGGTATGAATTAAGAATCCACTATGAGTAACAACTGCAATCTCCGTCTCCTTCCGCGTCCACAACCTGCACCAAATTAGAGAAATAAGCGTGTAGTTATATCTCAATTTTGATTCTTTGAAAACTTAATAAAATTAGCAGCAGCAACTTAGTTGAGAAAACAAAAGGTTCACCAATTCAAAAATTTCAGGCCCCTCACAGCAAGTTCTTCATTTGTCTCTCTGACGTCAAGTTTCCAGAGAGTGTCAGCATCACTTTCTATCTGAATAGAAGCACAAGATTCAAGAAATAAGTGATAAGACAGATAACAAATGTTATATATGAAGAAGAAACTGAAAAAGGATCATTTTCTTGCCAGTGAAAAATCAATCGCAGGAAAAAGCAGCTTATACTCGCTTATGCTCCTCCTTTTATCACACCAATGAACTCCCTGCATTATTTAACATACAAACAGAGATCAATGTTATATTCTTCAAGAACTTGATAGCACCTTAGATTTCTTTCACTTGTCTCTCTGGTGTTTAGGTCCTAACCAAGTAACTGGACTCCCCAACCATGAATCTATAAAAAAGTAAATTACTGCATCAACATTATGCAAGTAAATAGATCAGATTGCTTCTGAAGCTTTTACACATTCACGACCAGTTTTTACACAGTTTCAGTGCACTAGAATCTTGAGTAGACTTTTTGGGTACTGGAACAAATTTTGTTCGTTTTTCTATCCTCAATGACATGTCAATAAGAAAATTATGGTTATGGAAAATAGAGAAAGATGAGGAAACACACTAAGATCATAGATTAACTCCTGCATATGGTTGGAGAGGATAAAATTTCTAGCATACATCTTGAGAAGTACGAGTAGAAGATTGATCTATTTCACCTCAGCTTGAAGACAACAATGTCAAAGCATTATTTGGATTCTCACTCAGATTTTAAAAGAAATGAACTGTAATATCCACATGCAGATGATATTCTTTAATCCTCTTAAGATATATTGGCGAGATTGCTAATACTTGAATCACCAGAAGTTTTTACTGGCAAAAAGTTTCTTTTCTCCATGCAAAGAAAAATTGTTTCCAGAGCAACACGATGGAAAAGTTCAACTAAAGTTTGGAAGCAAGTTCACCTCAAATTATCAACACAGCAAAAAATGCCAAAAATCAAAATAGATAAATAAACAAAAAGAAGATACAGATCTAATGTTTCTCAATAACTCATCAAACATAAAGGAACAGAATTGATAATCCTTTTGTCCCAAATTTATAGTTCCTACTTCCTTTTGGGACGTCCCGACATAAGACTCCATTTCCTAAAATGAACTTTATTTCCCAAAAATGCCTTACCTAATAGAGTAATACTACACCACTAATTTGCAGCTATGGCTTTTAAGAGCAATTTTATAAAGATAACTTAAAATTTTACCTTTTCAAATGTAATGTAAAATTCCATGTAGTCACATTATATGCTTGATTTTGAGATGCGGGAGTAGTATGCAACAATAAGCCAATCATATGAAACATTAAAAGTGAATAAACAAATATAATAGACAACTATACAATGCAAATAACCAACATCAGTAGATAGAAAAAATTAGAAAATAAGCCCATGGTATAATTGGCAATCCAGTATTGTGCTTAGTCATCTCATACCAAATGTTCTCGACAAAGTTCCATTGCCACAAATGGAGGGGATTTTAAACTTGAAATTGCTGGACGACTACTGTTCCCAGCATTTTCTGCCATTAGTGGAGGTACATCAATTCCATCCACATAACCTTCTCCACCAAAAATGCCAACGGCTGTTTGCATAGTCCTGCAATGCAATTTACTGTGTTAATGATGCTTCGGGCGTGCAAAACTTTAATTGCCAATAGCAAGGATCGCCAGATTTTGTTTATTTGCCACCCACAGTTCAAGAATAAGATCATAATTCCTATTCTATTGATTTCACACACCCAAAAGCAATCTTCAACAAAACTCTCTCTCTCTCTCTCCAGATGATGTAACTGCTGGCGTATGCAAATCATCTTGAAGTCCTTTTTTCAGTGTTGACAGGAAGAATTACACAGATTAGGATTTTCGAGAGGAATTAATTACTTCAAGAACAAACCAACTTTTTCATTGATACAATTTTGTCTTTTCAAATTTTAATTGTTTGATTGACTTTCTTATATCAAAAACTAGAAACAAATTAGATAAGATGCCTTTTAGCATACAGAACAATACTCTTTAATGTTTGAACAATGATAATTATATTTTAGAACCAATTTTAAGAAAATAAAGACTACAACTGAAGTTTCAGACAGTGTAAGAGCTTGGAGACAAGTCTGGAGTTCAGTAGACTTACCTTAACAAGGGGGAAACAACGACTAATTCAATTCTCCTTGAAAGACCAGTTGAATGAACATGCTTGCGCAGATTATCTACCTGTTAAAGTATGAAAAGCCATTCATTTTCCTTTTCTTTTGGTAAAGAAAAATAAAAGTAGCTTATTGACAAACGTCGACAAAGAATTTCCTGGTAAAAGCACAAAATGCTTCTCAGATGGTTACTTGGCTTAAACCCAATGGTCATCATTTTCAATAACATTCACACACATTTGTCCTCAGGAAAAAGGAACTAGCTATTCTTATTGTTCTGCTGAAGAAAGGTTGTGGTGAGGGTTGGCGTACATATGCCATTCATCAATCAAAACCTTTGGAACTCTCCAATTGGTCTCATATTCAAAGAGGCAGGGCTAGAGTGGGGGAATTGGCTAATTCTAAGAGTGGTTATTGCAAAAAGGGAGACCATTCGAGCTAAAGAATTAGGATTGGTGATGATAGATCCAGGTCCAAATGCTAGAGAACACACAAAAAAAGATGATATGACATCAGTTATGACCTGCTGCCAGCCAACAGGGGTAAGCTGTGCGTCAAAAAGCTCTGGGGACAAGTATGCACTGTGGTCCTTCTCTCCAGCCACATTGTGGAATCCTTGAGCATGTCTCACCTACACATCCAAAGTACAATGTGCATCCATATCAGATATCTTGATGTTCAAGTCCAAACAATTTTAATCAAGAATGACAAGAGGACAAAGACATCAACCAAGTGAATAGTTTTGCAACGGTGAAGAGGGTACAAGCCATGGCCTGGTGCAGCATCCATATCTGCAACAATTACAGAAATAACATAGATCAAAGGAGGCCAATATAGCATCTTTTGAAAACCCAAATGCATGCAGAACCAAGTGTGTATGACAAGATTTTCTTAAGTCGTTCTCTCTCTGATGTGTGAAACTCAAAGAGTACATATATGAGATGGAGCCAAGTTCATTAAATTCCAAATTTTGTTGCTAGATAACTTTGCTTTGCCATACCACATGGACAAGCAACAAAGCAAAAAAGAGGTCAAACTAGAATATAGCAGTTAGAAGTATTTGACAGAATGGAAACCTACAAAATCTTGAGAAATCGAAGCAGAAGATCTACCTAAAAGAGAGGACAAAAGAAAAAAGGAGTCTGCTTGTGTATTTAGAGTGCTTTAGAAATTTCCTTAAACTTCGTAGAAAGAAAAATATTTTCGTTTTTGAAGAAACTTAAAGGAAGACACTTTGTGCAATAATTCTATTCACCCTCTTGCGTTTCTTTGGAAAAATTGAAATTTAAATTGTATAAAGTTCGGAAGCCTGGGTGACAGTCAAGGAGTACCTATAGAACCTGTTTCTCACTTGAATGTTGTGAAATATTGAAGTTAGAGCTGTTTTGTTATGAACTACTAGGACAAAAATGTCAGCCATAAATTTCAAGGTAAAAATTATATATCAGTATTGCAGCAAGACATAAGCCACGTTATAAAACTTGTATCAATGAAGCTACTCTATAATGAAGTGCTTATCACTCACTGTCGCACTTATATTTCTAAGTTTGTGTCTATGAGGTATTTTAAAATGTAACAAATGTGACAAGCAGCACTAGATGGCAAGGGTAGCACAAATATACAAAAATGGAGCATATTCTCATTCGGCTTAGCTATACTGCTCAAGATCAGGATGTCAGCCTAAGAAGTGGCTATGCTCATGAATAAGATATTCAAAAGGACACTGATGCAAGCAAAGATTATTTAGGTACTATATGTACATGTGTGTGTGTGTGGGATAAGGATGAAAGTAAGCACACCATGTAATATCAAATTTAGGGATTAGTAGATATCAATAGCCAAAAATGAATTGGAAGGGGCAAAAAAAAGAAAAAGAAAAAAAAACCCACAGATCAGCTAGTCTCCATCGATTTGACTCAAAAGCATTACAAATGAGGAGAAATTGAAAGCCAAAACAATGTGATATAAATGAGTGTCCTCTTTCAAGGGCAGTGACACCATTAAAATCCTATTTGACAGAACACCTTTAGAGAGTTTATGTAGGCTTAACAAATAATCCTTTAAAGAGGGATATATCCTTCCGAACTTGGAGTTAAGAGCGTAAAAGAATCAATAAAGTTGAGGAATTCTGTCCTTGCACATTATATCCCATCACAATATCAATAACATTGTTAGATGAAGAGAATATCTAGAAGAGGAGTTTGGTAGAAATAACTGCTGCTCAAAATTAATGGCTTCTCCACTTATTGAGAATATAGAATTTCAGCAAACAACAGGGATCTTCTAGTTGTTTTAGTTCCCTCAACTAAATGCTGAATGCCATATGGCATATTCCATGTTTATACCCTTGTTTACAAACATGGTTCCACGTGATTTATGCTATTGCATACAACTTGCTCCCAAATGATTTATGCTATTGCATACAACTTGCTCCCAAGTATCATGTCCGAAAGATCCATAAACATTACATAGTATACTAAGCTCACTTCTTCACATCGATGCAAAAGTTTAACGATGAATGCATAATTATCATTTTATCATCAACTCAGTTTGCAATTTACACTAACCAGAAGATAAAATTTCATTACCGCGTTTCCTCCTCCCCTCATCTCATCAAGAACGCGGTGCATTTACGATAGAAAAGCACAAATTGATATCAGATTAAAAATGCGGGCTTGATTCCTACGAAGTCCAGCATGCTCCATAAAATTAATTTAAAAAAAAAAACTAGGAATATTATACCAAAACGGAAAAATAGTAGAAGAAGAAAAACCAAATCTAGCGTTTGGACAAAAATAAAACCAAACATAGCGGAAATGAAAACGAAATCAACACAAATAAAGAAAAGCAATAAAGCATTCAATTTAGCCAAGCATTTACCCATGCAGAATTGCAACTATAATGTTAGATAATAGAGAGAGAGAGAGAGAGAGAGAGAGAGATGAAAGTACCCGACAGAGATGATGAGGAAAGAATGGAAAATACAAAGGAAGAGGAACGGTGGAGCCTTTGGTGCTTTAGGTTTCTGTTTCTGTTATATGAAGGAAGAACAGAGAAATTGGTTGTGTCAATCTCGGGATTGAAAGAAAGCGGAGGAATAGGAATAGAGGCAAGCAAAGAAGTAGGATTTGTTGGAGCCATTTATGACTCTGCTCTCAGACCGGTGTACTCTACTCAGACGTGATTGAGTTTGCTTTTTCCGCCTATCAAAAATGAACTTTGGCATGGCCCACGTGTTAGTTTGTTGAGCCTTTTGTTTTATCGGACTCCGTTAGTTAATAACCAAACGGACAAAATCATTAACGCCCTTATGTTTCCTCAGGTTGAAAAACATTCTCGTCTTTTAAAAAAATGATAAATTACCTAAGCTCATATTTACACCTTATACATATATATATATATATATACACATATATTGTTAAAGGAATATATAATAATCAAGAACCGAAAATAACTTAATCAAAAATGAATTTCTTTGTTTAATGAATTTTGCACAAAAAATTAATTTGAGACTTGGATCTCCTACTAGGCAACTTATTAGAAAAGAATTTGATTTACCCAAATGGGAACCATTTAGAAAATGATTTTTTGAAAATTTCACATCAGAAGACAAAAAAAATTTCAAGATGAATTTTATTCTTTTGATTTAAAAGAAAACAAAATTATTCCTTTTGTCCCAAGGTTTATAACCAATTATGTTCAAAATTGCATTTCCGTTATGGAAAGAAATTATAAATTAAGTGGTGGTACTAGTTTTAAAAGCTATCTACCGATCTCAACAACCTTTTCAAATTGAAATAAATGATAAAATGTTATATTTTTCTGCATTTCAAAAACTTTTTGAAAATGAAACTCTTCAAATTACTAGTGCTCAAATTAATAATTTAATTAAACAACAAAATTATGCTAGTATATATCTAAATGTATTAGGAGAGCAAATTACATCTCTACATAATAGAGTAGAAGGATTATATTCTTTAGTTAATGAAGGTCAATTTCAAGAAATAATAGCTACCCCTAGCATACAACCCCCTCCTGAAATTCATAATTTCAAATTAAAATCTGTTAATGAATTAGAAAAATTACTTGATAATAAATTCAAAGGACTGAAAATTAATACTCTTAATAAAGAATTTGAAGAAGGTATTAATAATGCTGACAATTATAAACATTATATTAAAGAAGAAATTAATAAAATAGAGAAATATGCTGATATACCTACTATGAGAATGTATTATTATCTTAGACCTACTCCACAAGATGCCCTTCATGAAGAACAAGAATTTATTATAAATACTAGTTATAGTGGAAAAAATATTTATGAATGGAATCTTGATGGTTATACTGAAAGACAAATATATAATCTTGTTCATAGGATGCTTATGTATAGTACAATTTCTAAAAACAATGGTAATAGTGATAAAGCTATTGCTAATATGATTGTTGCAGGATTTACTGGCCAATTAAAAGGTTGGTGGAATAATTATCTTATTGCTTCTAATAGATCTGAAATATTAGATACAATTAAAAATGAATCAGGACATAACGTTGAAAATATTGTTTATACTCTTGTTGCTAATATTATAGAACATTTTATTGGAAGATGGTTAGATAGTAGTGAAAATATCATAACTATACTTAATGGCTTAAAATGTCCTACTCTTACCTCGTTTAGGTGATATAAAGATTCATTTTTATCAAGAGTCGTAAAACTCCCTGAGTCTAATAGTTCTCATTGGAAGTTTAAATTTATAGATGGACTACCTTCTTTATTTGCTGAAAGAGTAAGAAAAAATCTTAGAAAAGGAGGTACCATTATTGAATATGATAATTATACTTATGGAAAACTTATAGGTACTTGCATACGAGAAAGTTTATCCTTATGTTATGAAATTAAATTAACTTAACAAATTAAGCGTCATAATATCACAGAAAGTAGACAATTAGGTCAATTTTGTGGCCAATTTGGTATGGAACAACCATCCACTAGTAAGCCTAATAGACAAAAAAAAGAAAATAAATCATATAAAAAAATATAATAATAAAAGAAAATATAAAAGAAAAGAAAAAAGAGAAAGAAGAAAGAAAGAAATAATAGAAAAGAAAAATAGAGCTTGTTTTAAATGTGGTAAAATAAGTCATTATGCTGATAGATGCAAAATGAAAAAAAAATGATTAATAATCTTAATATTGATGATGAATTAATGGATACTCTTTCAAAATTATTATTAAATTCTGAATCAGAAGTATTTCTAGTGATGATAGTTTAGAAAATAATTCTGAAGAATATTCAGCATCTGAAGAATTAAAAGCATTAGAGAATGAAGATTATATTTCTGAAGAAGAATGTTGTGATTCGTGTCAACAAGAAAATCTTGTTCTAAACAAGAAAGTGACAGTGAAGAATTATATAAAATTCTTGCTCAATTCAATTATTTAAATATTAATTTTTAAATAATGAAAATATGACGGAGCTTTTAAAATTTATAAAGAATCCAGAAGAAAGATCTAAAATTATAAATCAAATTGAAAATACTCCTAGTACTTCTTTTAATAATTATGATAAAAATCAAAAAACTTATACTTCTCCTGAACCTTATACTATGGCTAAAGTTCAATGAATTTTAAAACAAAAACAAAAAATTGAAACTCCTACTACAATTCAAGATTTGAATGTTGAAATTAATAATTTAAAAAATGAAATACAGAATCTTAAACAAGAAAATAAATTTCTTGATGAAAGAATCTCTATTCTAGAAAAAAATAGTAAAATGATGACTTTTCATGATAAGAGTCTTGAAGAAATTATGAGGTTTACTAATAATGATAACTTCATTCATACTTCTAATAATGAAAATTTCATTCATAATCATAATAATGATAATTTCTTTCATACTACTAATGATGATAACTTCTTGCATACTCTTGAAATGATTACATCTAAAAAATGGTTTATAAAAATCAATTTACTTATTGATAATAGATTTCAAAAAAAATTAACAGCTCTAATTGATAGTGGAGCAAATTTAAATTGCATTCAAGAGGGAATTATTCCTACTAGATATTTTCATAAAACTACTCATAATTATTCCTACCAGATATTTTTATAAAACTACTCATTCTCTTAATTCTGCTAATGGTCAGAAATTAGATATTCAATATAAATCACCAAAAGCTTATATTTGCAAAAATAATACCTGTATTCCTACAAGTTTTTCACTTGTAAAAAATATTACAAATTAAGTTATACTTGGTACCCCATTTTTAAAGAAAATATTTCCTATTAAAAATATTAATGAAAATGGTTTCGTAGGAACTTTTGAAGAAAAAGAAATAAATTTTCAATTTATAACTAAACCGTTTACTAGAGTGCTTCATCAAATTCATTTTGTTAATAGCAAAAAATCATCAAATAAATTTTCTTAAAGAAGAAATAAATATTTTAACTATTGAAGAAAAACTTCAAAATCCTAGATTACAAGAAAAAATTAAATTATTAAATCACCAATTTTCTTTATAAATTTGTAGTGATCATCCAAATACTTTTTGGAATAGAAAGAAACATATTTTTAATCTTCCATATGAAGATGACTTTGATGAAAAGAAAATTCCTACTAAAGCTAGTTCGTGTCAAATGAATTCTAAATATTTAGAATTACGTGAGAAAAAAATAGCTTCTCTTTTACAAAAAGGCTTAATAAAACCTTCTAAATCTCCTTGGTCTTATATTGCTTTGTTAATAAACATTTTGAATAAGAAAGAGGAATAACCCGCCTTGTTATTAATTATAAGCCTCTTAACAGAGTTCTAAAATGGATTAAATATCCTATTTCTAATAAAAAAAGATTTACTTAACAGACTCTATGAAACTATTATATTTTCAAATTTGATTTAAAATAAGGATATTGACAAATTCAAATAGCTGAAGAAGATAGATATAAAACTGCTTTTAATGTTCCAATAGGACAATTTGAATGGATGTTATGCCCTTTGGTTTAAAAAATGCTCCTTCAGAATTTCAAAAAAATTATGAATGATATATTCATTCCCTATAGTGAATTTATAATAGTTTATATTGATGATATTCTATTTTATTCTCAAACTATAGAAATGCATTTTAAGCATCTTAATATTTTCAAGAAAATTATTATTCAAAATGGTTAGTTATATTTAGGCCAAAAATGAATCTTTTTCAAACAAAAGTCAGATTTCTTGGTCATAATATAGAAAAAGGAAAAATTATTCCCATGAATAGAAGTATAGAATTTGCTTCCAAATTTCCTGATAAAATTATAGATAAAATCCAATTACAAAGATTTCTAGGAAGTCTTAATTATATTTTTGTTTATTATAAAAATCTTGCAGAAGATACTACAATCCTACATGAAAGATTAAAAATGACTCAAATTTTGGTATGAACAGCATACTGGAGCTGTTAAAAGAATTAAATAAAAGGTTAATAACCTCCCTTATCTTATGCTTGCTAATCCAAACTGGAAAAAAATTATTGAAACTGATGCATCTGATATTGGTTATGAAGGTATTTTAAAACAAATACATCCAAATTCTAAACAAGAATATCTTATTAGATTTCATTTATGAAAATGAAATAATAGCTAGAAAAATTATGCTACTATTGCAAAAGAAATTCTAGCAATGGTAAAATGTATTTTGAAATTTCAAAATGATTTATATAATCAAAAGTTTATTATAAAAATAGACTGCCTATTGGCAAAGTATATGTTTAATAAAGATTTTAAACATAATATTTCTAAACAAATGTTCGCAAGACAGCAAGTTCATTTGGCTCCATTCAATTTTACTATTTATTATAAAAAGGGTTCAGATAATAATCTACTTGATTTTCTCTCCCTCTCAAGAGTATTTACAAAAATGATCCCAAGAGGAAGGGGTCAGAACTTCCCCTCTAATAGAGGAGGAAGAACAGTTATACAACATAGATATCAAAAGCTTATAGCTGCCAATATTGCATCAGGAAATACTCCAGATGATCCTTTATATAAGGAATTCCTTGAATACAAGAAATAGAGAGAACAACAAGAAAGGAATACCTCATATGCTAATATTGTTAATGAGGAAGAAAATGATGATTCTTCCCATTATGAGAGAAGTTTATCCAAAGAAGCAATACTTGTTTTGGAAAACAAAGATTTACAATGGCAAAATGAGACATGGACCTTAATGCAAAGGTATCTTGATATAGCATCATATGTTGCAAGATCATATAAACAAAGAATGCATTATGAAAATATACTCATAAATACAGGGTCCTGTGAAATAAATCATTTTTTATCCGACTAAGAGTCAATCTACTTATAATTTCAGCAAAATTATAATAAAAAAGATTATATCTTCTGAAAAATGGGGAATTAGTACCCTTAGCGAAAAGGAATATTTTCATTAGGAGTTAAAAACTCCCATCAAATTTAATTATTGGGACTATATTGAGGCATTTAATAAAGCCTTATTATATGAAAATTCAAAAAAAAAAAAAAACATTATTGGTTTATAAAAGTTTGTTCAGAAGTTTATAAACGAAAACTACCAAATTGGTTTCATGAATGGTGGATTAATTATGGTCTTTCAATAAAAATTCTTCCAAAACCTCTTAAAGGTTACTATGCAGAATGGGTGAATTGTTCACCAAAGCTTATTAATATAGAATATCAAAATAAATGGATTGAAGGAGTGGCCCCTATGTACTACTTTATTGAATTTTCTATTCCATGGATCTGGAAATGGACTCCTTAAGTTGATCAAACTCAACAAAATATCCCTTGCTTGAGGAGAATCTTTTTCACAAAATTTTGGAATAAAATGCTTCTAAAAGAGAAAGAGACAGGAGCATATTATGGACTAGAGACACAGGATCAAATCCAAGAGAAAATTTTAGAATATCACGAATAGATGAAGGCAAAGCAGAAAGAATTTCCTAGTCCTTTTCAGCATATTATAAGAAATATGCAAATGAAAAAAAGGAGTTATCTCCCAAGAAGAAATGGTGGAATCATATATTGAAGAGATGAAGAAGGATTTAATAAATCTTGATGTTAAGCTGGATAATAAATCAAATTCGTCAATGGCAACCTCTTCAAAAGGAGAAAATCAATATAATTGTCTTACTGGAAAATCACAAGATCCTTATGTAGATGAGGAGCCATCAATTGAAGATATTTTGGAGAGTTTAAAAGAAACTCTTAAAGATAATATCACGAAAAAATTTGAAGAATCCACCAACAGACAAGAGTGATCTGACAACTGTAATTTACTGTAAACTTTTGTAAAGTCACTTTTGTAATAATACTATTCAAACACAAAAATTTCACATAATTTTCTTTTACTTTTATTGTTAGGTCCGACCCAAGCTTCTATAAATAAAGGGCCTCTTCTTTAGTTTTAGGCAAAACCCCCTAGAATCAAGATAGCCCCCCCACCCTTACATATATTCTCTATAAAATTCTATCATTGTAATATATTGAAGTTTTGAAGTTTTCAAACTTCTTCAGATACTTTTAAATTTTCAGTATTAAATTTATATTTCTAGTTTTTATTTGTTAATTAGCTTGAATGTCAGGCTAATTTAATTTTGTGTTGGGCTGCATAATCCTTTACACAAATTAGGTATAATGATTCTCATATTGTAAATGATGCTGCAGAGAGTTGGAGAGTCCGGTACTCTGGTTGATTCAAGTGTTTTGGGCTTGAGATCTGCAACCACGAACACACGTCAACTAGCTGAGAGGCCCTCGGCTATGGCACTCCGATGCTCAAGTTAGTTTTCGGTAGATCAGAGAATATAGAGAGAATATGTAGTGAATAATGTAAATGGCATTACCTTGAACGTGGTTGTGCTTGTAGTATTTATAGCCTGCTATGGGCATTATTTTACCCAAGTACCCTTACCAAGTGTACTTGACTTTCTCCATGATAGGGGGTTGGGAGATCCCAGTACTGTGCCAGGTGGCGCAATCTTTCATTTTCCTGGATAATTATGCCAGTAGGAGCACGTCTCTGCCAGAGTTGTTAGCATGGTTGTTGGAGTTGTTGGCAGTGGTTACATCCATTGGTAGCAGTCATATCAACTGCCACGTGTCATCAATGTCGAGAGGTTCAACCTATCCAACTTGCAACTGGAGATCGATTCATGTCGACCGGTCTTGAATGCTAAAACTTTGAAAGTGGCCCTCAGGTCAATACGGGTTGACCACGGGGCTTACCAAATGGGGTCGATACAGGTCAACCAAACTGATGTGCCTTTGGGCTTCATAGGCTGTCTCTTATGAATCTAGGCCTGTTGGGCCTACTAGATTACACTGTATCATGTTAGGCCTCGTGGGTTGTCTCATTTGAAGTTGGGCCTGTTTGGCCTACTGGATTATCCCATATCATGAGTCCCCCAAACTCCCGGTCCTAATCGAGCTTGTCGATGAGAAGGAGCAGGGAGTTTATGTTCGAATATAGCAGGGAATACCTTCGACCAGGATTTTTGTGCTTTCGACCAGGGGTTTGATGCTTTCGAGAAGGGTTTTTGAAACTTCAACCTGAGTTTTTGAAATATCGACCAGGGTCCGAGGTGGTTTCTTTGCATTTAATGCGGCTATCAATGCACCAGATGTGAAGCGTGCATAATACGAAGTGTCTAGGATACGAAGTAGGCTGTCATGATGGCAGTTACATGATTTCCCATGCACGATTACCTATAAATAGAGGGGAGTCCCTTCATTCCCACTTGTACGATTTGAGTATCAAATAATATCCATTGTTGAAGAGTGTCTTGCTTTGCAACTTCCGCTTTGAGGAAGTATCTATAAGTGCCCCTGTTATACCTTCATTTTTCTATCTTTACCTTTTAGTACCATGTCTGGTAGTGCTAAATCTAGTAGCAATAGATCTGAGAACTTGGTACAAAAGGGGGGTAAAGATAGTGAAAATACTGCACAGTCTAGTTCTTCTCCAAGTAGAAACAGTAGTTCATATAGTAGCAGCAGTGCTAAGGGGCAGGCTGGGCCTTCTGCGATGCCTATTAGCCGGGGCAAGTTGTTCACCACAAATCATTACACTGAAAAAAATAACCAATGTTGACCTTGGGAGGATTAGGGCAGCCTACCATATCCCTGATGAGTTTGAAATGATAGCGCCAGG
>JACGDI010005465.1:35060-63042 GCA_014898725.1 Jacaranda copaia | reverse complement strand
TTTTTTTTTTTTGAGTTAGCCTTTGATGAAAATAAGATTGCATCAATGTTTTTGTGTGCAGCAATCATGTATTGACAGATTCCATTATTAGAAATAGAATTCAAGACTTAGGTTGTGATTACTTTTGCTCTTATTTCTTAGAGGAAACAATGAATTTTTTTTGTTTATGAGATTGAAATTTTTTTTATGAGGGAATGATTGTTTATAAGGTAAAAATACAATAATTAAAATTAATATAACAAATAAGAATTATGAAATGGTGATTGTTTATAAGAATTTTTATGAGAAGGTGTTTGGTTGTCATGCGATTTTTTTTTCGGAAAATTTTTGGAGTGGTGATTAATTGTAAGAATTTGTATGAGAAAATTTTTAAGAGATTGTGATTGATTATGAGTTTTTTTAATGTAAAAAATGTTATATACTATTTATTTATATATTTTTGTAGAGTAAATTATATTAATTTAATATTATCTAAAGGATCCCATAATATATAATAAAGTTTAATATTTAATTAATTTAATATCAATTTATTAATTAACTTTGTAAAAACATTTAAAGTGTAAATAACATTACACCTTTGTATAATGGAATATTGAGAAAGAAGATTATATTTAAAATATTATATTATATGTTCACATACTTTATTATAAAATATTTTTTCTTTGAATAATAAAATATAACTGTGACTCATTATGATATGAAAAAATTTCCATTTAAATATTAAAAAAAATAATTTGGAATTATAAGTTTAAAAAATGCAAATAATTTTGTATAAAAACTGTAAAATGCAATTCTTGGCTCAAGAACACTACTTTCATGTTATTCTTCGCCTTAATTACATTCCCTGAGTCGGGTTCTTCTAAATCGGCTATAATCCTCAATTGGGTTGTTTTCCCTGGGCCATTTACACCCACCAATCCAACCTTTTCACCTTTTTTCACTTCCCAACTAATATTCTTCAACACAGTAACGCCCTCATAACTTTTTCTTACATTTTCTAATCTTGCACTAGAAGATATAGCAGGCGCGTGGGCGGAAGTCTTGTTCCCTCGCTTATAATTAATTTCTAATTATTCAGAGTTACTAGAAGAGAAAAGGGCTTCTATATCTTCCTCCTCTTCTTCAAGAGTGGTAGTGGAAGTGGATGTATCGTTGGCAACTGCGTGCAATCTAGAGGAAATTCTAGGTAGGTTTTTGAAGAGAGGAATGCAGACGACTGTACTTTTAAGGGAAGAGGATGCCGCGGTGCGGGTGGTGGATAAGGAGCAAAGGGCGGTGGGAAAAGAGTGAGAATGTGGGGTTGTTCCAGCAAGAAAGGTTGATCGTCGGCCCATGAATTGGAGCTTTGAGGCTAAATCCATCGTTTTCTTGTTCACTTCTCACTGTTTGGTGTGTCTGAGTGAAATTTGGGGGATTTTGAGTGGAAAAGTGTGTGTTTCTGTGTGGGAGAGGGAGAGATGAAAGTGTTTGAAAGGCTCGATCGAAATACAGAGTGAACGGAGAAACTCTACAAAGTGGGAGCCGAGAATCAATTGGGAGAGACCCACGAGAATACCCCAAAAATTTTCTAGAGTCAGAGGAGGGGGCGAGTCAGAGACCGAGAGAGAGGCAAGAAGAGACAGCAAGAGTGAGAGCCAGCTTTTTTCTCAGTCTCTGGGGTGGGGAAATTTTTTACAAACAATCACCCCATTAGGGAGGAGTGTGTGCTGTGAATTTCTCACAAGAAGCAAGCAAGCAAGCAGAGTCTTATTATCTGTGCAGTAGCAGTGGTCATTGTACCAACACATAAATTGTCCGTACAAGTTTAGTTAAAAGTTTCCATCCATTAAAATGATATTGTTTAAATTTATTTAAAATATCTCATAATTTTTTATATTATTTTATTTTTAAAAGAAGTTATTAAAATATTTGAATAAATAAAATTTTAAAATTTATAAAATATTAATAATGATAATTTTATAATTAAAATAAAAAAAATTGTTAAGATTTTAAAAATAAATTAGGAACTCTTCACTTTTTTTAAAAGAGTTTATAAACTTCCAATATCTTATTTTAGGTCTTATAAGCTATCTTTTAAAACAAAGAATTACCAAATATTTTTTATCAATTTATAAATTTTCAAACATCTTATAAAATATTTTGAAAAGCTTAACTCATCCTCAACAAGCTGCGCTAGATTTCACATCACTTCTACAAAATCTTTTTTATTCCTAGGAGTTTATATTATGTCATTTTACTTAGCTATTAAATTGCTTTTTGCATCATTTGTAAAACTTTACTAATACTGAATAGGTTTAATAGGTTGAAAGCGAAAACTTAAATATGCATGTAGTCTTTAGCCTGAACACTATAAATATTTTGTTATAATCATTATTATTATTATCCTTGCAATGTTTGGTAATATAAGTGAAATCACAAGTGACAGTGTTGGTTGATCAAAACATGTACAAACCATTTTTGCAATACTGTCCATTGCATCAGCAAATTTTTTATAAAATCTAATTAACCTCCGATCTTAAGCATATTTTCACTTTGATCCTTAATAAGTACTTAGAATATAAATTACCTTAATCCACCATAAACTTCAATCTACATTTTACATTCATACTTATATAGTAATAATATCGATTTCAACATTATACATGAATTCTTTTAAGGGCTCGTTTGCTTGGAATAATGTGATTAGAAGTGACATGTAAATAAATGGATACATTTTAAGTCCATAATGATATAATATTTTAATTTTATATTTGGTTGGCATGATTAGTATATAAATAAATTAAAATATAATATATAAATTTATTATTATATCCTTAATACTTTTTAATAAATTTTTCACAACTTCTTCATTCTTCCCAATTCTTAGAAACATGGTTTAATTGAAAATAAGATAAAAAATAAGCTTTATTAGATTTTTGTAATTCTTATTACACTTAATCAAGCATTGCCCCTCTTGATCTATTTTCCAAAAGTAATAATAAATAATGTTGGATCTAAAATTTATTAAAAGTTTTTATAAATTGAAACAAACATTAAAAGATGTTTTATTAAATATGTATTACACCTAATCAAATCAAGCGAAAAAAGGCTTAAGAATATATAAATTAATCTAAAAGTTTGTACACAATTTGTTTATTGTGACTTTCATTTGCCTAAAATATCTAAGACTATACAAAATTCATTGAGAAAATGTCTCATTTGTTGTTTTAACATTATCTTCATATTTTTATATTAAATTGATAGGGATAGATAAATTAATGGTAAACTTTTATTTTCGAAAACACATTAGTTGTAGGTTCTGGTCTCATATTCAGTAATTGTGAATTCAATCACAATCTTTTTTTAAAAAAAAAACTTTAAATTTTAATTATTATTGATTATAAAAGTAACCTACAATTTAATAACGGCGAAAAAACTATATTGTTGCTCTTTTTTCTAATTACGCACAATTGATTGGACTGTGGTTGCAGAGAAAAAGAACTGCGTCACCAACAATTTAACTCAGAGTGAGGGGAAAGACACGATTGAAAATCTGAAAAGAAAAAAAGTAAAAGAAATTCTATGAAACCGACTAAAAAGTGGGGACGGTCCAGCCGTCCACTTGTCACTTGTCACTTGTCAAGATCAAACCGAAAAGGCAAGCAACGTTTTAGTAATTGAGGATAGTGGGTAAAATAAGAAATTACTTAATTAGGTAATGTTTAATTATGTTTTTTTTATTTTAATATGTGTTTTGAAAAAAATATATTAAAAGTGATATTGGAGAATGTAAAAGTTGCGTTGGGAATGTAATATATTTTTTATTATATTTTGAAGAATAATTAAAAATTAATTTTGAAAAGTTTTGATATGTTTGTTTAAGTTTTTATTAAGTTTTTTGGATAAAAGTAGAATTGAATGATTTTTAATTATTAAAATAAAAATAAAATATATATAAATATATATATATAATATATGCATGTATATATTACAAAATGAGGAAGTTTTGGGGATAAAGAAGGATAAGATAGTGTATTTGAGAAACAAAATTTAAGTATTTTGGTGGGAAAATAAGAGTATATTTGGTAATGTTTCCCCAAAACAATTTTGTTCTAGAGAAACATAACCAAACAGCCCCTTAGTGAATTATTATTTATTAATACCACTAAAAAAATATGCTTTTTGCTACAATATGTTTTTACTTCACTAAAACTAATGTAGTAAAATAGGATTATTTGCTACGGTTTTTCTATTGTAGTATAAAATTTCAAATGTGGCGTAAAACTCACGTTAAATACTACACTTCATCTTACCATATTAAAAGATATATTTATTTACTACAAATTTTTATGTGTGGTGAATAATATATACATTTATTATAATTTTACATAAATCGTGATAAAAAAGATGATAATTTACCACACTCTTTCATTAGTAAAATAAAAACAACGAAACTAATAAAAATATGGTAGCACAAATCAATCTTAAATTAAAATTTTTCACTAAAAAAAAGAAGGTAAACTATATTGAAAGCTATGTTTAATCAATAGTATTTAAGGTAAAAAAATTACCTCCTATTTTTATTATTAAAAAAAATATTTAAATAATTAATTGAATTCTAAATTAACAAATAAAACCCTCCAAAAAATTCTTAATTACTCATGCTTTTCACTAATAAAATTAGAGGTAAAATAAAAATTTTACTGCAATTATTATTAAAAAATATTTGATTAATTAATCAAATACTTAATTTAGCGAGTTAGCAAAGTCCTTTAAAATGGTAGGAAAACCCAAGTTTGGAGGTAAAATAAAAAATTTGCCTCTAATAATTTTTACTGTCAAAAAATTGATTAATTAATTAAATATATTTAAATTAGCTAATTAACAACAAAGTAGTCATTGGCCTTGTAGCATCATTTTCACATGCACAAAATGTAAGGTCCAGAGTTTGAGTCTAAATAAACTCACGACGCGTGTGTACATAAAAAAGTAGCTAAATAGTAAAATTTCTCAAAAGTCCCCAAAATAATTTTATTTTTACAATATTTAATTATGGTGAGTAATTATTTAAACATTTGCTATGTTTTTTCAAAGTGTGGTGGTTAATTACTGTATACTACACTCTTTTAATTGTTGTGGAAGATAATGGTGCATTTGATAACTTTTTTTATCACATATTAAATTTATAGTAATTAAATATAATTTCGTAGCAAAAAATAATTGCTACGGTTGAAAAAGTGTAGCTAAAATTTTACCTCACTTTCAATGGCTACGTCTAAAAAAGTGTAGTACAAGCGTAGCTAATAACTTTTTACTATACTTAATTTCTATTTACTATACATATTTAATTATAGTAAAAAGTTTATTTTTTTTGTAGCGCTTAAGTTTTTGAACGTTTGATAGTCTATTTTTTAAATATTTTCTTCAATTATTTATGATAATTTAATTTTTATTCGTGTGTTTGAATTTTTAAATGTTTATTAAATTAAATTTATTTGGCACTTCAATAATTTTGGGAGGTTTAAAATTCATTATTGGTACATTTTTTATATGAGATAGCCCAACAGGCCTATTTTACCTAAATGCCCATTCAATGTGTAGGGCCCAATATCAGTTTTGGGCTAAACCATTCGACATCAATCATCTGGTCGAGTATGATGTTACTGATTGTGTTAGACGAGAAGCATCATTCATTCTAGCCTATTCGACCATCTCTCACCAGCCCTGTCTGCTCAACTGTTATTGACTAGATGTCTTACTCCGGTACTAACTAAGATCCACGTCGCATTTATTATTCTAACAGGCAACATACCTCCGCATTAATGGCGCGTGACAATCGGTACAGTTGTTGCCACCAACCCTACCACTACCTTTGGCAAAGAGGCGCCTACTAGAGGTACTATTCACCCTGAAAAATAGAAGATAGTACCACCTAGAATAGTATCGAGATCTAGAATAACCATCAACCCCCTGGCAAGGACTAAAACCCACTACACCTGATAGGGGCACCTTCGACAAATTACACATTAGGAGAAGACTATAAATATCTCATAGACAACCACGCTTCAGGTAATGCCAAATACACTATAAACTCTCAATATTCTGTTCAATTATCATATTTCGACCAAAACTAACTTGGGTATCGGAGTGCCTTAGCGAGGAGCACATCGTCTAAAGCCTTGCCCTTTGTCAGGTGGAACTAACTTCGAGTCGACTAAAGCCTTACCTGTCGAGACAACATTCCACCTAACGACTAGCATAGAGCTCATCTCATTCACTAACAGCGACTTGGCCCACCTCGAGGGCAGGAATATTGACCATAAAATAGATTGTCTAATGATAATCTCTGTTGAGATTGCCAACTTTGAAGTACGCAAAATCTTGATCGTAATGGCAGCTTGGCTAATATCATCTTTCTCTCTACTCTAAAAAGAATGAATATGGACCAACTGAAATTTAAACCTATGCGAATCCCATTGGTCAGATTTGGGGGGGGTCAGAAATCATCCCGAAAAGATCCATCAACTTGTCAACATCATTTAGAGAGGCTTCTCGAAGGAGAACTTTGATGGTGAACTACTTGGTGGTCGATGCCCCATTTGCTTACAGCGTCATCATAAGTCAACTCACTCTCAATGACTTCCGTGACATTGTATCGACCTACTACATGAAAATCAAGTTTTCGACCTCAACGGGTATATGAGAGCTTTTGTGCAATATGAAGGAGGCCTGGAGATATTATAACATCTCAATCATGTCAAGCGAGCAGAAGATTTAATCGTAGTTGAAGACCTCGGTGGACGCTCCTGTAGCAAAACCCGAGGAGACCCAGGCCAACAAAAAAAGAAAGCTAAAAGACACTAAGGTGGAGCCTATTGAGAAATTTAAGACCATCGAGCTACAACAAAAAAACCCCAACAAGATGATCCATATTGGAACAGATATGGGCCCCCACTTAGAGTGTCTTATGATCAATTTCCTGGGAAAGAATATTGACATCTTTGTGTGGAGAACATCTGACCTCCAGGGAATCAACCCCAACATCATTGTGTACTGCATTAATGTTGACCCCTTGTATAAATCGATTAAACAAAAGATAAGGACATTTATTGCTGAGAGGACGCAAATCATTAAGGAGAAGGTCAAGAAACTCCTTAACGCAGGTTATATTGTAGAAATTCAATATTCCTCTTAGCTTAGTAATGTTGTACTAGTCCTAAAGAATAAGGGACAATAGCGGATGTGTAATGATTTTATGGATTTAAATAAAGCATGCCTTAAAGATCCTTATCCCGTACCTCGGATAAATTTATTAGTTAATTCAAATACTGATTGTAAGTTATTGAGCATGATGGATGCATTTTAAAGTTATCATTAGATTTTTATGGCTCTCGAGGATAGGGATAAAACTTCCTTTGTTGTTCCTAATAGGCTATACTGCTTCTTGGTCATGCCTTTTGAATTGAAAAATATTGGCACAACTTACCAAAAGCCCATTAACTTTATATTCAAAGATGAAATTGAGAAATCGATGGAGGTTTATGTCAATGATATGATTGTAAAAACAAAAAAAGCCCAAGACCACTTGCTCGACCTATAGTTTTACAATCCTAAGAGCATTTGGTCTAAAGTTGAACCCAAATAAGTATACGTTTGAAGTCCGTGGAGGAAACCTTTTGGGCTACATGGTCAGCTAAAGGGATATTAAGGCGATCCTGCAGAAAATTCAGGCCATTCTTGATGTCACCCCTTTGAGAACAGTTAGAGACATTCAAAGGTTGGTTAGGAGGATTGTAGCCTTGGGGAGGTTCATTGCAAGATTGACCGACAAGAGTTTACCCTTTTCCAAAATTCTCAAAAATGCCATAAAGTTGAGTTTCCAATGGAGTGAACAATGTGATCGAGTGCTGGTCGAGTTGAAGTAGTACTTAGCCTTGCCTCCCATGCTTGCAAAATCTGAATTGGTAGAAGTATTCCAGATATATTTGGCGGTCTCCAAAGCATCGATCAGCTCAGTATTAGTCTCGACCCAAGATGGCAGCCCTCAATCAATCTACTATTACAACAATTCACTCCATGGGCTGGAGCATAATTACTTGGAGATCGAGAAATTTGCCTTAGCATTGGTGACTGCGGCTTGAAAGCTATGACCATACTTCTAGTCTCATTCTATCATAGTGTTGACTGACCAACCATTAAAGCAGGTTTTGACAAAGCCGGACACATCTAGAAAACTGACCAAATGGGCAATCAAACTGAGAGAATTCGACATTACTTTTTAGCCTTGAACAACTATCAAAGCACAAGTTCTGGCTGACTTTATTATCCTGCGAGTCGACTTACCCAAGAAGAATTCTGAAGCCTCTCTTGTTTGGACCTTGAACATCGATGGATCATCAACCATATCCGGAGGGAAAGTTGTGGTTACTCTCCGCTCCCCAGATGTAGAAGAATATGATTTTGCAATAAAATTAGACTATACAATCACGAATAATGAGGCAAAATACGAGGCCTTTCTTATAGGGATGAGAATGGTGCTCGATCGGGGTGTCAAGCACTTTGTCACCATTACAGACTCTCAGTTAGTAGCTGAACAGGTTGACAAAAATTTTGAAGCTAAGGACTCGACGATAAGTCGATACTTGGCCGAAGTAAAAAAGTTTCAACAATCATTCAAAAGATTCACTCTTTGTTAGGTTTCTCGATCTAAGAACGAGTGGGCAGATGCTCTCTCAAAGTTTTCCAACTCTACCAAGGGCACAAGGGATAGAAAAATCACATTCTTGGTAGCTGATAGTCCATCGATTGGACGCCACGAGAAAATTTTGATAACAAGTATTGAGGAGACTGCATTTTCTTCGTAGGTCCCAATCAAACTGTATCTGAGCCAAGATATTGTCCCCAAGGATAGAAATGAGGCTCGATGCCTTTGAGGTCAAGCTGCCAAATTTGCACTAAATGAGCACGATCAATTATACAATAGGTCAATTTTTTGGACCCCTCTTAAGGTGCCTGGTTCCTGATCAGACTCTAGAGGTATTATAGGACATTCATGCAGGTATGTGTGGCAACCATTTTGGAGAAAGATCCTTGGCCCACAAAATAATCAAGTATGGATACTTTCGGCCAACATTATTGAAGGACACAGTGGATTTTGCGTGCATTGTACATCATGTCAAGTCCGTTCAAATTTGCCACACCAAACTGTAGCGCCAATGGTCATTGTCTAAATTTCTTGGCTATTTGATCAGTGGTGAATTGATATTTTGGTCTCATTGTCAAGATCAATGGGACAGTGAAAATTCATAATCATCGCGGTCAAGTATTTTGCTAAATGGGTCGAGGCTGAGGCTGTTCCTAAGATAACGGATGCAGCCATCAAAAGTTTCAAATGGAAAAATATCATCTACCATTTTGGTTTGTGAAAAGTCCTTATTTCAGATAATGGCACTCAATTCCAGAGCAAGAGCACTGGAGGTTGGTGTAAGGCCTTGGGGATCACACAACACTTCACTTCAGTGGGTAATCCTTAGTCGAATGGCTAGACAGAGGTAACCAATAGAACGATCCTCGACCATCTGAAAGCCAAGATATAGGATACTGGCTTGAATTGGGCAGACGATCTACTCGGTGTGTTATGGGCATACAGGACAACTTCTCGAACAGCCACAGGTCATACCTCTTACAATCTCGTTTATGGGTTTGAAGCAGTCCTCCCCTCAAAGCTAATTCAACACATGGCTCGGATCATTCATTTCCATCCACTAAGAAACACATCAAAGAGAAAACTCAACCTCGAACTATCAATGAGCATCGCTAAGAAGCCTATAATACTATGCAGTGTTACAGGTTGAAGATGGTTGAGAACTATAACAAAGGGGTAAAATTGCACCATTTTAAGGTTGGAGATCTCATTCTCAAGAAGGTAGAAGTCTTTAAGAATATTGGCAAGCTCAACCCGAAGTGGGAAGGATCATACACTGTTGTTAAAGTATCAAAGCACAATACTTATAGACTAACCAATATGTAAGGAGAGGAATTCCCTTGCCCATGGAATGCTATCAACCTCAAAAAATTTTACATTTGAAATTATGTTGTACTTATCTTTGAAGTTCTTCGACTTGAATAAAATTCCAACAATATTGCTATAATTTGTAGGATTGTTATAATCATACTCTGGCTTCATGCCGCTAAGTCCCTAGTCGACCCCATAATCAACGAATAAACAGCCCCTTGCTGCTACTCAAGTGGCTTCATGCCACCAAGTCTCTAGTTGACCCTATAGTTGATGAATAAATAGCCCCTCGATGCCTCTTAAGTGGCTTCATGCTAACAAATCTCTAGTCAACCTTGTAGTTGATGAATAAGCAGCCCCTCGTTGCCACTCAAGAGGCTTCATGCCGCCAAGTCCCTAGTCGACCCCATAGTTGATGAATAAACAGCCCCCTGCTGCCACTCAAATAGCTTTATGCTACCAAGTCCCTAGTCAACCCCGTAGTCGATGAATAAGCACCCCTTGTTGCCTTACAAGTCTATAGTCGACTAGCTGACCTCCTACTTGATAGATAAGTAGTTTCGTGCTACTAGACTCACGTCGATCCTATAGTTAACAAAGAAACAGCTTCACACCGATCGATTAGTTCACAAAATTTAATTCAACCATTGTGTCAATCCCAAATAGCTGCAAACTTGAGCTTTTCCACCTAAATCCAATAGTTGACCACGTAGCCAACCAAGTGGTATTAAAAATTGATGATGCAGTTGTGCAAATAAATTACTACGTGTCAGACAACATTAAACGAAGTCGATAATAGTATTGTTAGATTTTCTTCATTATGATGGTGATAGCTAAATGTTGTATCAAGTATTCTCCACATTACTATGATAGTCAAGTAGAATATGACGAGGTTCAGTAACTCTCTTTAAGGCAAGAAGATGGAAATGAAAAATATTCTTTATTAATTAACTAGTTGATTATCATTACATCGAACAAAAAAAAATATAGAGAGGCCAATTTAATTCTGTCTCGTCCCCACCTGGTCGCCCTCAGACAATTCTAAATCTGGCTCCAACAACGCGCACAAAAGGGGTAAAACAACTCAAGGTGGTTCAGAAGGCCTAGAGACATCACTCATGAAGTTGGTCGAGCACAGCATATACTGCACCACATCGACCTCTTTCTCCCTTACCTGCACCACAAGGTCCTCAGCGAACACGAATTCCTCGGCCAATTTTTCTAACCTTGCTTTAACCTCATCTTTTTTCTTCTGAACTTCGATCAGAGGCTTATTCAGCTTAACAGTCGCAATTTCTTTCTTAAAAGCCGACTCGACTTTACCTTCCTCAAGGTCGGGATAAGGCTCCAATTTCTCATTTGGTGCAGGGTTTATCCTACTCTTGTCGTTAGGTTAGAAAGCATATCCCAGGTGTTTGAGTTGCTTCACAGCCCTATGGAACGCCTCCCGAGCATCATCAAAGGATATGATCGTGCTCGCATCCTGAAAAATAGGACTTAGGATAAATTACTTGATTGCCTCGCACCGTAGCATCGAGAGGTATCGATTGAAGGCCTCCTTCACCTCATTGGTCGCCTCTACACGGCCTTGAGCTTGACCAGAAGTAAAGCTCACCTGTAGGTCTAAGTGGGCCTTCTTTACTATAGAGTCCATATGACTCCTTTCTTCGACCCCTTTGACCAGCTGTTGGTCTTTGGAGTCCAGCTATTCTTGGAGCTCGATCACCTTTTTATTCAATTACCCGACTTGGAATTGGGAGGACTCGAGCTGTACCTTGAGGGTTTTCATATCCCATTTTCCTTGCAACTCTTCCTTATCCGCCAGGTCCAGCTCTGATCGGTAGTAGATATTATAGTCCAGTTTTCCCACCTAAAACATAGGAATGTCACTTCACAATGCTACAATAGAAAAGAAGAACAAGAAATTCGATGAGAAATTATCGGTCTCGTACTTACCATATTACAGTGGTGGGCCAAAGCCCGAAGAACTTCGACCTGGCTAAGGCCCATTAGTTTTCACTGGTCGAGTAAGAAGAGCCCTGAAGTCAGCCACTTTAGGGCATTATCACCTGTCATCCCTCCCTGGATGATGGAGTTCAAGTCAGTTATATCGTAAGCCAGGCCAGTTGCGAAATGTGGTGGAGCCAACCAGGGGGGTTGGAACAGTACTCCATCACCGGGTTTTCTGAATAGATCGTAGCCCATCACTGCCTTTTGTTTTCCCTTGTCCCCCATAGCCTTTTTGGAGTTGAGCCTTCCTACTTGACAATTAGCCTTTTACCTCCATTCGTGGGGCTGCTTGGTACAGGCTCCTCCCAGCGAGCGAATTGGGTTTTGGGCTCCTGTTTAATTTGTTAGGGCAGAGGAACTAGGTCGATTGAGTCGAAACTGCTGGCTCTTCAGGTGCTCCATCTCGTTGAGCGGTAGCAACTCGGCGGCATTCCTCGTTTCTTAGAGCTCTGGCTTGAGCTTCAGTTCTGCTCCTGGCTATTACTTCTTCTCGATTTGTAAACACAAACAAAATAAATATCAAAGTCGAGCAAAAAGATGAGCAGTCATAATTAAAATGGTTGACGAGAATTTCTACCTAGTCAATCACTCACAGGTAGGACGAGTTGGGCCGGCGATAAGCCAGTCAACACTAGACGCCTTTCTTCAGTCAGAACTAAGGCCTCAATGTGTCCAAATTCGACCAAATCCTTGACAAAGGTATTAGGCTAGCTATGTGTCTGGTTCCCAAGCATCTCCATAAGCCCCCTCCACTAATCCCTAGAAATGGCAAATTCCCCTCACCCCCTGAACATAAAAAAAAATATTTTTTCCACTCTTTACCATAGAAAGAAGTAGGGGATACTAAAAATTTTCGGCGAGGTCTAGCAATCAAATAGTAAAAACCAAACTCCTCGGTACTACCCGACTTCCGCGACATTGGTAGGTGAAATAAATTTGAAAAGTTGGCGAATGAGGCAGGTTGATTATACAAGTGCATTAGCACGGCAAAACTATACAAGGTAGTGAAAATAATTGGGAAGCAATTGGGTTATGCAAACTTCCAAGCCCACTAGGAGGTCGACTATCGCTTGCGCGAGGGGGAACCTAAGGCCACATCTCAACCCTTCCTCAAACACTGTTATACACCCATGGGGAGGTCGATGCATTCTACTTCGAGCTCCTGGCACTAATAGCTCATACTCCTCGAAAATATGGTATATCTCCCTAATTCGTATCAAGTCGGCGGGGGTTATTTTAGAGGTTATTTTTGTATAGTGGTCCAGTGTAAACAATCGACCCCGGGTCGTAGGAACATCATTCTAGCCAGCCTTACCTTCAAAAACAACCTTCACATCGCTCGAACTACTGGAACTCAAGCTATTGCTCGATGAACTACTTGGACCACTCTCATGAGATGTTGCATATGTACTTCCACCCCCAGTCTCCCCTAGTAAGCCACACTCTCGGACCTAGTGTCCTCGCTATTGGAACTGGTAGACTTTTTTTACAAAAGAAAAAGGGAAAAAAGAACAAATGGGTAGAGTGACTTACAACGGATATCTTGCAAACTCTAAGCGCACAAAGATTGGAGAACTTCAAAGACAGGGATTCAACCAAAAATAATTTCAGTAAAAGTGTAAATGAAGACGTATGTCTCCATTATTTATAGGCATTTGTGTGTGGGAACCTAGGCGCTAGTTATAATTACACCTTACCTCCAAATGCTTCGTATCCTACGAAATAATCGGCGCATTAAATGCAGCTAAACTGCCGTAAATCCTGGTCAAGAGTTAAAAAACCCTGATCGAGAATTCAAAAATCCTGGTCAATTTAGCAAAACCCTGATCGAATGTGGATAACTACCGTAATCGCCTATGTACTCCCTGCTCTTGCTTGTCGACGAGCTCGATCAGTACCACGAGTGGGGGGGGACTTATGATATGGGATAATCCAAGAGGCACATTTAGCCCAAAAAGCCCATTAAACGTGCAGGGCCCAACATCAGTTATGAGCTAAACCATTCGAAATCAATCATCTGGTCAAGTATGTTATTAACGATTGTGCTTAATGAGAAGCGTTATCTGTTCTAACCTATTCGACCATCTCTCACCAATTTCATCTGCTCGACTGTTACCGACCAGATATCTCACTCTGGTGCTGACTCAGATTCACGCCGCATTTATTATTCTGACAGGCAGCATGCTTTCGCATTACTGGCGCATGACAATCGATACAGTTGCTGCCACCAACCCTACCACCACCTTTGGTAGGAAGGTGTCTACTAGAGGTACTGTTTACCCTGAAAAATAGGAGATGGTACCACCTAGAACAATATCAAGATTTGGAATGACCATCAACCCCTTAATAAGGACTAAAGCCCACTATAACTGATAGGGGCACCTTCGATAAATCACATACCAAGAGAAGGCTATAAATGCCTTGTAGACAACCACGCTCCAAGTAATGCCAAATACACTATAAGCTCTCAATATTCTGTTCAGTTATCATATTTCGACCAGAACTAACTTAAGCGTCGGAGTGCCTTAGCCGGGGGCACATCGGCTAGTATAACATATGTTGCTGTTGCAGATCTCAAATCTCGAGAAGAATATCATTTGGGCTACTTGACCTTCGGATCGAATCTACCTAAAGCACTATCCTTTCACTATAAACGACTTCCAATCTCATCAGTTTTAAATAAATCAATAATAATCTATGACATTTATCTAAAACATAATTAGAATTTATCTAAAAAATTGCTTGAAACTAAAAATCGAAAAATAATAATGACGAGAAGATCAAGTTGAAAAGTGAAGTAACATATCTTTTAAAGTTTTTATTTCTAAAATTTTTGATTATATATATGTATATATCTTTTATGCAATATATGTAACTTTTACCAGTATTTTGGAAATTGAATTAGGTTTCTTAAAGCAAAGGGGATAAATTTTGTTTTCAATTTGTCACGTTTTTTTGCCAACTTCAATTTTATAGGCGCAAATTACGTTCGGATTTTCCCATTTTTTTTATAGCTTATGATATGCAATAATTCACGTGCCAACATAAATCATAATATTATATTGAATTAATTGCATTGGGACAAATGTATTTGAAAATGGGATGTTATACAATTTAACGAAGATAGTATATATACACGTGTCACATGGATGTTCGAACTAGTTTTGTGCACCATATCATATAAATTAATAGACCCACGGGCATGTTTATTTTAATAGATGGATGAATATGTGATGGATAAAATATATGGTTAAGTGAACGATATGGTTATTTTATCAAAATAATATGCTGTTTACTTTAATTGATTAAACAACGGATATAAATATATATATATATATCTTTATATTATAATGCCTTTAACAAATTAAGTAAAATAATTTATTATGTATTACCTTAAATACTCTCTCCTCTAAAATATTTATTTCTATTTTGTCAAATTCCCCATTTGGTTTTATTTTTATTTTCAATTTTTATTTCTATTATTTTTGAAATTTGAAACGTCGGTTAATATAAATAAATTTGCATTTAGATAAATTGTTGAAAAAATAATAATCATGTTGGTTTTAATGAGTTGTAAATAGAGATAGATAGAAATAATAAAACAGATAGAAAGAATGTATAGATTAATGAGAGAAGATATATTGATTATTAGAAAATGTGTTTTGAAAATAAAAATAAAAATAATATTGAATGAAAATGTGTACAAAATGATGTATTTTATTTTTAAAATAATAAAAAAAATATGAAAATGAGCTTTAAAAATAAAACCAAACGGGCCCTAAAAACCTTTTCTTTCGTTCTTCTTAAATTTCCTTTTCTTGGTTTGTTTTTTCTCTTACCTTTGGACATTTCCTTTTTCTTTCTTAAATTTCTCATTTGTTCTTTGCCTTGGTTCTCTTCTTCCAAGCAGTCTTCTCTTTACTATTTTTCATCTCCTTTCCCGATGGCTTGACCATTGCCGGCACATCACCACTGCTCCGTCATAGCCATATTGGCACTTTTCTTTAGTTTGTACAATGCCGCCACTGTCCTCATCCCCAGACCACCCTGCTTTTCTTTTTCTTAAATTGATTAGAAGAGGGATTTCAAAAATACGTATCAATACGTCCTCAAAAATACCTTCTAGCCGCGGCGGGCTTGTATCATTGAAAGTAGATGGTGGATTTGGGTCAATTAGATTGTATAGGTAATCAAATCAAATAAAGTAAACAAGTCCTAAAGTGAATGGCTGAGTTGGATTTCCATTTTAATTAGAGATGAGGATAATACGTATTTATCACCAAATATGTGTAGGCCAAGATATCTGTCGGAACTGCTTCTCAATTTAATACACCTTAATTAATTCTCAACTTATATTTATCAACGTTTTAAAAAATTATTTATATATAGTGTATTGTATAGGTGTTGGGTATTACATTTTGACACAATATGCATTCATGACATCTGTGACAAACCAATTAGTATGGTCATATTAAAAAGAAAAGTTTCATCTCTTTCAATGATTTTTCGGATATAGACTGGATTATTTGTCCAATATGCTTTGGATAGATTAGATATTTACTAAATAATTTAAAAAAGTAGACGAGCAATAAAAGAATTAATGAAAATTAATTCTTTTTTAAAAAATTATTTAAAAAATGGTACTGTAATATCACTTTCTTTTTAAATTTTTTTATGAAAATAACTTTTTTTTTTTGAAATAATTATTACACAAATCACACTGTTAAAATCCAACACAATCATTCATAAGAATTTCTTTTATGTTCACATTGATATATTTTTTTAAATTTGTCATCAAAACTGTCTATCTAAATATATATGTTAATATTTATATAATTAAAAAATTTAATTGTATATATTCAATAGTCATATTAGAAATGTATCATGTTTTAAAATTTTTAAGGAAAATATTGTTGTAATTAGGGCAACTTAATTACTAAAAAGTACCAAATCCTATTTCCATTTTATGAATCACCCATATTTTGAACTCCGCATCTCAAGTTTGCCTTTTGAGTTCACTCCCCAACAACTTAAATTGATAAAATTACCCTCATTTTAGTTGTGTTTTTTTCTTAATTTATTTTTTTATTGGTTGGTCTATTCATCCCTCTCTCTCTCATCCCTTCGCTGTTTCCCACTGGAACACGGTACCTTCCCCCTTTTTTTCTACCATTGCCGATAATATATCAGCATGAAGAAAGCTTATGCATCTAATTAATCCTCAGTCTTTTTTGCCGTGTATTGGACATTAGCAATCTGCAATATTAGTTCCTGAAGAGCATCCATGATATTACAAACATAAAATTTAGTATCAATCTAAAGTGACAAGTATATTGTTCTACTATATTTCTCTCCATTTTCATATAGTAAAACAACATTTTAGCTGTTCACTCGTTTATAGCAGTATTTTTTTTTTTTTTTTTTTTTGAGCTTGTATAATGATGATCATTTCTGATAATGGATCACAAGCTTGTATAAATCATTTTTGACAATTATGTTGTTTTCAAATTTTTGATGGATATAATGGGAATGTTACTGCAATTTTTTTAATGGATCAATTGTTGAATTATGTTTAAGGTGTCATTTCTCATGGGCTTGGGCGGGATGAATTGCTTCTTTAATTCTAATTTGTAATGTAATACTGGGGTACTATTGATTTTAGTTATTTGATACTCAATTGTTAAATAAAAGCACTTCAAATTTGTATTTAAATACTTAATTTCTGTATGTGCATACTTCAAAATTGAAAAAATGTACTTTATTTTACATAGTAACATAAACATTAAACAGTACCACCACGTAAGAGTGTTTTATACTCCTAAACCAACATAATAAGCCAAAGCACGCCACTTATAAAAGGGAAGTATAATTTGAACAATATTGAAAATATATAAAACTGATATTGCATAATAGAAATGTAATACCTCATTTTAGTAAAACAATACTTTGTTTTTGTATGTAAATACTTGACTTCAGAAGATAAATACCTCTTCTCCAACATCTAGCATTGCATTGGACTAATTCTACACTTATTAGTCATACGGCCTAATTTGCCTCTAGTTATTTGTGAAATAATATATAAGACAATCCAAAAATAATAAAATCATGAATTCTTCAATTAATGGTTGGAATAAACATGTGTTCAAATAGTTAGAAACATAATTATTAGTGTAAAGCACCAATATAGATGGTAAAATGTTTCATTTGGCTCTCAATATGATAGGAAAAAATAGAATTTCATAGTTATACCAATATAACTAGGTCTAAAATACTTAAATTGGACGATACTGCAAATTAAAAAGAGTGCATCGTTGAAGCAAAATAAATACTTCATGTATTTAACATTATACTTGATTATTGGAAGAAGAAAAAAAATACTTCATCTTAAGAACATAGTATGGCAACAGAATGTTTTAATATTTTGACATCATACCACTTATGCTATCCTTTGAAGCTAGTATACAAGTAGTAAGTGTATCATTTTGATATCAATGTTCTAGTACAAATAAGGTCTCATGACTATATTTTTCCTTGGGATAAAAAATCATTTCATGATAGTCAAATAATGACTTAAATTATTAAATTTAACATAATTTCAAATGTATTTGAAACTATACCATATTTTCGGAAAGTAGTACCTTATTTGTCAAATTCAATACTTCATTATAAAAAAGATAATACATTTTTTTCTAGTATCTAGAACTTGAATTTGAATATATTATATTGAATTTTTATAATCTAGTATTTTTTATAGTGTTTTTGTAATGCATTGAGAATGATATTGTATACACAAAAAATTATTCCATTTTTGTCCATCCTAGTACTTGGATTTCCATAATCAAGTATGTCTTTTAAGTGTTTTTAGACCCTTTTTTCCTCCGAATTTACCTCAATTTGATGGGTAAAATAATATATATGACTGATATAGTAATGATAGGTTCATTGGTTTTTGATGGTGGTATTGAAACTATACATTTACCTCATTCATCAATGGTTTATATCAATAAGAATGAGAATACAAGTGGTTGGATGCGGCTATTTATGCTTTCAACTATTTGCGAACGTACTATCATGACTATTACTTAAAGAAAACATGATTTTAGTGTATTAGAGGGTCTTGTGTGTTGTTTCATCAATTAAATTGAGGTAAATTCAACCAAAAAAAAAAAAAGCAAGTATAAAAACATGCCAAATAAGTATAGAATGAGGTAAATTGCGTACAAAACTTGAAAAATAAGCACAAAAAGCTAAAAAAAATGTTATTGTTTTCTCGATTTACTATATCATTCTTAATACATAAGAGATTAAGTTGAATTTGTCATAATTTGACCATTACATGATTATTAAACTATGATTTATTAGTCTTATGATTGATATAGTCAAGAGAGGTTCATTGACTTTTTATGGTAGTGTCAAAAAGATACATTTACCTCATTTATCAATGATATATATTAGTATAAATAAGAATACATGTGATTGGATATGGATATTTGTGTTTCCAACCATTTGTACATGTACTATCACGACTATTACTTGAAGAAAACATGATTTTAGTGCATTAGAGGATCTTATGTGTTGTTTCACCAATAAAACTAAGGTAATTCTGCCTAAGGAAAAATAAGTACGTAAACACACTAAATAAATATAGAATGAGGTGAATTGAGTACAAAATTTGAAAAATCAAGCACAGTTTTCTCAATTTACAATATTATTCTCAATTCATAAGAGATTAAATTGAATTTGTCTTAATTTGGCCATTGTGTGGTTATTAAACCATGATTTATTAGTTTTATGGCTAATGTAGTTAGGAGAGGATCATTAGTTTTCGATGGTGGTGTCGAAGGAATATATTTATCTTATTAATTAATTTTATACTAGTATAAATAAGAACATAAGTGGTTAGATGTAGGTATTTGTATTTCCAATCATTTACACACATACTATTATGATAATTACTTGAAGAAAACATTATTTTAGTGCATCAAAGGGTCTTATGTATTGTTTTAGCCATCGAATTGAAGTAAATTTGGCCAAAGGAAAAATAAGTACAAAAACACGCTGATGATGTCTATTTCAGTGATTTAGGTTTCTAGATTGAGTCGACTAGAAAGTTAGAAAAATAAAAAATACAAGTCAAATCCTATAGCTAATGAACAAACATCAGGTTAGCTAAAAGGGTCCTTGGATAAGACCCTCCGACGCTTAAATCAATTCTTGACCTGAATGTAATTTGGTAGAGTAACGACTTTGAAGTGTTTGAACCTTTGTCTCTGGATAAGGAGGTATTTATAGTATTTGGCGAGTAGTGAAAAGACATTTTCTCCTTGACATGACTTACGCTTTCCCTTCCTCAAAGTAGGGGCAATCTAAATCTTTTTGATCTAGCTTAGCACCTTGCTTGTGATTGTTCGATTGGAGGGGGAGTCTTTACTATCATTAATGTAGAGGTGATGCATCATTAAGGTCATTTAATGCAGATAAGAGGGTGGTTCGGGTGCATTTAATACAAATGCAATAGGTAGTAGGTTGCCATTAATACATCTGTGACCGGGCAATCACCTTGCCTACTGTTAGTTTTTAACCTCTATAGAGCGAGATAATTCAACCTGCTCAACCTTAGAGGTTGATGAATAGTTCAAAAGAAATGACATTGACTAATCTGTTTGGGTCCAAGAGTTATCTCATTTGGGCCTCTGTTGGGCTTGTACATTTATTGGCCTATGCTTTACCCATATCATGAGTCTCTTCTACTCTTTAGTCTAACTATGCAGAGGTCGGGGTAAGGAATAGAATTTAGCGTTATCCTATTATTTATGAGAATGAAAGTTTTGTATCTTGACCAGGGTTATTTGAATCTTGACTAAGTTTATAAGGTAAGAACTAATTTCGATAGTTATACTAGTATTTATGCCCCTGTGATTGGTAGTTACGCATTGATTAGCTGGTTGATATTCTGGGCTTGCCTATAAATAGTTATTTTTACTGCCTATTTTTTACTTTTACGATCTTGAATAGAGGTTGAGCTTTGGGCATTTTTGATCGAGTTTGAGCAATCTACAAGCTTTAGTTTTCTACGTATACCTTTGTAAGTCTTCCTTCTCTCTTATTTTAGTTTTCCCATTAGTTTATTCTTATAACATGTCTACTTCGAGTTCTGACTTTGAGGCTACACAATTATTAGGTACCTCATCTAGAAAGGCAAGTTTAAGTAGGACATCAAGTGGAGGGGGTTGGGTTCTTCTAACAGTCGATCAAAAGTGGGTGGGGTTGAGGGAATGTTAGAGGTTGACAAGGGGATGGGCCTCTCTAGTCCTATTATTGATGAGGTTGAACCTTCTAAGCCTGTGGTTGAGAGGGGAACCTAACCTTTCTTCTAAATCAAGAGGTAGGCTTTTTACCACTACCCACCATAGCAAAATTATGTTTAAGATATCTTCAAATGACTTGAGGATGATTTGGTCGAGATATAATATTCCAGATGAGCTTAGGTTAATTAAGCCTGAGGTAGGGGATAGAATGCATATACCACTTGAGGGGTGTATAATTATTTTTGATGACGCTCCAAAATGTGGACTTAGGTCTCTTCTTACTGAACCAATAGTCAACTTGTTGAGAGGTCCTCGTGTTTGCATAATCTAACTTTTGCCTAATTATTTTTCCTTTTTATTTAGTTTTATTATTTTAATGATAATTCATGACCAACCCCTCTGATGGGCTAATTTTAGTAACCTATTTTATCTTTCGATGTCTTAGAAGTCAAGGAGTACATGAGAGTTGGGATTTTACTATTTAACCTCTTAACCTCGTAGGAAGATTTTTGGAACTCCATCCTCTTCTCATGGCTAAAAGTAAAAGAAAAGATATTTTTATGTTCAATCTCCTAGTAGGGTTAGTTTTAATACTCCTATGGTTTGGTGAGATGGATGTATCTGAGTTTATAACAGAGAGGAACTTGGTCCTAATGGGATTGTCAACTACCTCGATGATGTTGCATGCCAACATATGCTTAGGTAGAACTAATTTACCTAAGTTATTTGACCTGCTATCACTATGTGCTAAGTGATGTTTCTGATTGAAACGACATGCGTCTTTATAGGTCTACCAGTCATGAATCATGCTAGGCCAATTGTGATACAAAAGCAGTAAAGAGTGTAAGAGCGGCATGAGGCTACAGTGGCTCATTAAATGACTATATCACCAACTGCTAGGGTTTAGTAGAAGCCCTAACCTAGTTTATTGTCTGTTGCTCAGAGCACGGAGGGGTGAGTAGCCCAGCTCCACGAAAAAAAAAGGTGACATAGATCAAGGCTTAAGGTGCTTCTAAGAAAAGTGCAGCCGACAAGGGAAAAAAAAACTACCGATCAAGGTTGGGAAGAAATTTGCGTTTGTTAGCGACTTTGCACTTGGTGTAAAAAATAATGAGGTTGACACAATAGTATTTCCCTGACATCGTGTACCCCTTTCTTGGAGATAAGGCTAAGCTCTCTCGACCTGCAGAGATAGCTCTAGCAAAGCTAGAGTAGGAGGTCGAAGGGCCCAATGGATGTTGGGATTATTACAACTGATGAGCTTGATAAAGTTATCAATGAGGTTACCACAAAGGCTATTTCTCGGGGGAGTCGAGGAGAGAGTGCTGGCTCTAGTTAGAAAGCTTTTTGCTTTGTAATCTTTGTTGTTGTTGAACATTGTAAAGCACTACTAAGCATTTGAACGATGTTGTCGATTTATGTTAATGTTAAAGTTGATGTTTTTTGGTTGAATTTTGCATTAATTTTTGGTAATTTACTTTATGCACACTATGTTAGATGTGTAAATGTGTGAAGATTGGAGTCAATTTTTGCTAGCAATAATGGCTTGAAAGTTTAACTTAATCATGTATTTTGATTTTGCAACTACAGGGTTGAATTAATTTTTATTCCTAAGTAAATTTGATCATGCAACTATGGGGTCAACTCGATCTTTCATTAATAATTGATTCATAAGCAAATTTGATAATGCGACTATGACGCCAACTTGATCTTTCATTAATGATTGATTTATAAGTAAATTTGATCATGCAATTATAGGGTTGGCTTGATCTTTGATTAATGATTGAATCATAAGCAAATTTGATCATGTGACTATGGGGTCGACTTGATCTTCCATTTATAGCTAGTTCGAAAGCAAATTTGATCATGCAACTATAAGGTTGCAGTATTATATGCATTAGGAAAATGTGTTCCTTTTGTACAATCAGATCTCAATTTACATATAAAACTTCTTCAAGTTAGTTGTATTCGATGGTTAGGGGAGCTTGTTTCCACTTATGTCAGCTAGTTGATAAGAGTTATACTTTGCCACTTTCACCATGGAGTATGAGCCTATTTTCAAACATTTTGGTTTAACACCTTTGTCATAGTGCTTGGCCATGATTGACCAATATCTTTGCATCTTTGTGAAAGCTTGTTAACGCAACTCATCTATTGTCTGGAGGTCAAACTCTCTTTTTGCTTCATTCTAGATTGAATTGTGATAAATAACTCTAGTTGTATGTTAGATTAACTCTTCTAGGATAATTGCTTCAGAGCTGTAGACCATGTTGTATGGGCTTTAGCCCGTGGCCATTCTTAGAGTGGTCCGATAGGCCCAAAGGACACCTAAGAGGTCATCTGTTCAATTACCTTTAGAATTTTCTAGTTGAGTTTTGATATGATCTTAGATTATTTTATTGGTGATCTCTGTTTGACCATCTACTTATGGATTTTGCACTGAAATGAAATATTGTCTTATTCTAAAGCTCTCGCACCAATCTCTCATCCTCTTACTTTGGAATTAGGTGCTATTATCATATATAAGCACTTTAGGCAGGCCAAAATGACATATGATGTTTTTTCATAAGAACCTTCTTATTGTAGCATCTATTATCTTGGGTATGGCCTCTGCCTCGACCCACTTAGTGAAATATTCCACTTTTATGAGCATGTATTTCATTTGTCCTATGGTTTTTAGGGAAGGATCCCACTATATTGACCTCTCACTGGTTGAAAGGCCAAGTGATCTATACCAAGGCGAGGGTTGCAACTAGCTGATGGGAAATGTTCGCATGTACTTAGCATGATATACATTTGCGTACAAAATCAACCATGTCCTTGTGCAGAGTTGGATAAAAATAGCTATGCCTGATAGCTTTGTAGGCAAATATGCATCTCCTTGAATGGTTTCTACAAATACTAGCATGGATCTCTTGTAAGACCTATTGTCCTTGGTCTGACATTAGATATTTTAATGGGGGTCTCGAGATAGACCTTTTATACAATTGATCAAACTTGTCTAGAGCCAATTTTACTGCTCGTCCCCTTAACCTTTAAGCCTCCACTTTGTCTTGTGGTAATTTTTCTTCTCTTGGGTACGATTTTATCTCCTCGATCCAACTTTGTCTTATCTCTTCGATAATAAAGACCTAACTTTGGTGAAGATCACCTATGGTGAGCTTGTTCGAGACCAAAAAAGGTTATTGTTTTTTCCTTTGTTCTTTTTGTTGAGTTGGCGAATTTGGAAAGTGCATATGCTTTTTCATTCTCCTACTTGGGTACTTAGCTGAGTGTAAAATTCTTAAATTATTGTTCTAGTTTTTTGACCTCTGCTAGGTATGTGTTCATGATCATTTCTCTTGCTTCAAAGTTTTCTCCAAATTGCTCTACAACTAGCTCTAAATTTGTAATAGCTGCTAAACACTCAACCCTCCTATCAAGAGCCATCCTCATTCCCACGATGAGGGCTTTATATTTGGCTTCTTTATTTTTGACTGGGTAGTTGAGCTTGATTGTGAAATCATATTCCTTAGCTTGAGAAGAACGCAAAGAAATTTCTGCTCCATCCCCGATGCTTGTGGTTGATCTATCAACGTGTAAGGACCAGACCTGCTGTTGCGGCTTAATACGTTCTATTACGAAATTAACCAATAATTGAGCTTTTATAGCTATGAGGAGCTAAAATTTGATATAGAATTCTGCTAACTCAATAGCCTATTTGTTCAACCTTCCTAATGTATCGGGTTTGGAGAGTACTTGCTTTAATGGATGATTTGTCAAAATAATGATAGCATATGATAAGAAATAAAGTCTTAGCTTTTGTGTTGCTATGATCAGAGCAAGCACAAATTTTTTGATCTCCAAATAATCATGCTCAGGACCCTATAGGACTTTGCTAACATAGTATATCGATTTATTAAGCTTTGTTGAGTAGATTCCAAGACTAAATTGACAGTTGTCGTAGAAACTGCTAAGTAAAGTTCAATACCTCTCCGACCACAAATTTTGGGACCATTGGAGAAGTAGTCAGATATTATTTTAGGTTGACTAAAGCCTAGTCACATTTATTTTCCACTCAAACTTCCTTGCATCGCTGAGGATCTAAAAAAAGGGTAGGCTTTGTCTACTAATCATGCAATTAATCAGCCTAGAGCAATGACTCTGCTGACCAATCTTTGAACATCCTTTATTATTTTTGGTGGTGGGATGTCTTGAATTGCTTAGATCTTTTGGGGATTAGCCTTGATTCTTCTTTAGCTAACCATGTAACCTAACTTCCTACCTCATGTGCACTTATTGGGATTAAGCTTTATGTGGAACACCCTTAATATTGAAAATGTGTGGTTGAGGTTAGACAAATGGTTTGATTCATTTTTATTTTGACAATCATATCATTCATATAGACTTTCATAGATCGACCAATTTTGCTCTTGAACATGAGGTTGACCAGCTTTTGGTAAACTGCTTTAGTATTTTTCAACCCAAATTGCATAACAAGAAAATAATATACACCATTTGGGACCACGAAGTGCTTTTGTCCCTATCTTCAGGTACCATGAAAATTTGGTAGTATCCTTGAAAAGCATCTATTATACTTAAGATGTCACAACCTACTGTTGAGTTAACTAATATATCTATTCGAGGTAATGGGTAAAGGTATTTAGGGCATGCTTTATTAGGATCAGTGAAATCATTACACATTCTTTATTAGCCCTCATATTTAGGATAAATACTACATTACAAAACTAATTAGAATATTGTATCTCTATTATATAGCTTGCCTCTAAAAGCTTATTGACCTCTTTCTTAATGATCTGGCACTTCTCAAAATTCAACGTCCTTATTTTCTGTCTGATTGGCTTGAAAGATGGGTCCACATTGAGGTGGTGGACAATGACCTGGGGGTCGATTTCCTGGAGGTTAGTCACTTTTCATGCAGAAACATCAATATTTCTTCTAAAAAAATCAACCAACACACATTCCATGTTGTGTCCCAAGCTAGTTCCTATCCTCGTGCTCTTATCCGAGTTGCCAGGCTTGAGCTCTATCATTTTAAATTCTTCAGTTGTCTTTCTTTTTCTCTTTTTGCTTGCCTGCCCCTCATCGGGTTCCATTATTGGGATGTCCCTCGAGGGTTTTAATTTTGGTTGGGTTTTTTGTTCATTCGTCTCAACTGAGATGGTATAACAATGCCATGTTTCTTTTATGTTGCAAAGCAAGTCACTAGTTTAAGCCATTGTTAGGAATTTGACCTTCATATTGTAGATTGAGACTATTGCCCTAAAATCGCTAAGTGACAGTTTCTCGATTATAGCGTTGTAAGCAAAGAGTGCATAAATGACCAAATAGTTTCTCGATTATGTATGATCATAGTGGTGCTTCCCCCATCGAAGCTATCTTTTCCCTTCTTGTATTGAGAAGCCATTCTTATGTTGTATCAAAATGCAACAGGTCACCCTTGCATTGTATCAGAATGAAGCAAGTCATGCTCATAGTTCAAAATCGTAGTAGTTATATGCAATCGATTTCCTAGTCCATGCCAAATAATGACACTACAAAAGAAATCAAAATGTCAATTTAGAGATCATCAGGTTAATGCAAAAAGAAAATTAGTAAGTTATTATTACTCCAAATTATTTTGAGATAAAAAGAAATTAATAATCGTCTGCTAATTGCATTGAACCCTCTATAATCTATTTTCCCTCAAAATTCACTAAGGGGTTTTCCGGCATATTTAATATCAGCATTGCCATAGACAACTATAGCATCTTTCTCGAGCAAGATATAAAATTTGTAGTAAAAATAATAGCATGTTGTATTCTTTTTCAATAAATTCAATATTAAAAAAGATTCAGTATAGTACAACTTGTATAAAATTCAATATTTATACAAATAGATGAAGTAATAAATATTAGACTTCAAAGTATTTAAACTCACCCATGTATTATTAACTATTTCATTTCTAGTATCCTCATCTATGTAACATTAATTCTATAGAAAATTCAAAATTTAGTACTGCACATGGGCATAAACATATTGAATTTAACACTTTAATATAGGATTTATCTGCAGGTAATGATACATTTATGCAATTATCAACCATTAATTTAAAACTATCAAAGTATGAATTATAAGATTCAAACATCCCTCAAATAACATAATAGTAAAAATATTTCTGAAATTTACTTAATGAAATAACCAATGTACACTATACTTTATATGAAATATATGCATACTAAATTAAGCAGGTACTTATTGATAATAAATAAAAGAATCAATGTCACTTCTCCAAATTAGGGGTGTAAAGTTGAGTTCGAAAAAAAATTGTAGGCTTGAGCTCGAGGAGCCTTATTTCAAAAGCTCGAGCTCGAGTTCAATATTTTGATCCTGAGCTTAAATTCTAGCTTGTGAGCTCAATATTAATAGAGTTCGAGCTTGAGCTCAACTCAATAAAATTTAATTATTAAAATATAATAATTATTTATATTATATATAAAATATTTAAAAATAGAAAAATAAATTATTAATATAAAAAATATTTAATTAAAATATAAAAAAATATTTAAAAATAAATTCTATAACCGATACAAATTGTTTATGTATTTGGCATATAATTATAACCATGCAACTTGACATTCAAAGTTATTACATGTAAAATATTAACATCAGACAATGATAATTGCAAATT